>CM074947.1:27730007-27806878 GCA_037577455.1 Pangasius macronema | reverse complement strand
AATTCAGTATTTGGTTTCAAGTCAGTACTATAATTCAGTATTTTATTAGAATTCACTACTGGTACTCAGTATTTTTGTTTAGGTTTCAGTACTGTAATTCAGTATTACACTAGAATTCACAACTACAGTTTAGTATTTGATTTGAATTCAGTATTTGGTTTCAAGTCAGTACTATAATTCAGTATTTTAGTAGAATTCACTACTGGTACTCAGTATTTTTGATTAGGTTTCAGTACTGTAATTCAGTATTACACTAGAATTCACAACTACAGTTTAGTATTTGATTTGAATTCAGTACTATAATTTAGTATTTGTCGAACTTACCTTCGGTAGTTTTAGTTTTAGCTCTAACAGATCTGATGAACATGACTCATATGTAGTTCATCAGTGAATCATGACCATCAGACTTCACTTGTTACATTTACTATCACTTCTGATTTGAAACTTCTGTCTAGTCGTCGAAATGCTCCACACCAACATGTTATGCAGAATTATGGAGAATTTTCTGTATATATTTTCCTTTTTTTACTACAATTTACAGGACTGCTTTTGAAATGGAGCTTCTGGAAACCTCCACAGGAAAATAAGTACTATGATGACCAGGCCTTCTGGGAGGTGCGTGGGGGTTTTTTTGCAGTAAAATCTGCCATGATTCTACTTTGGGAAAATCTCAAATGGCTTCACTTTCCTTGTGTCCTATATAGATAATATAACACCCCCTAGCTAAAAGTGTAGAAATATATTTGAGATTCAACCCCAGAAAATGCATAACTGTATGTTTGAACGTGTGTGTTTTGATGGTAAACGACGATACACAGTCGCTTCCTGATTTATTCCAGACGAACTCGTATCTTTCAAACGACCTCCTCAAAGTTTAATGTAAACAAATTTAACTGATTCGAAATCTACAAATCAATATTTACTGTCTTCAGCCTATATTTGCTTTTGTCTTTTTTGCAGTTCCCACATCTGCTGGTGCACAAGTGAGACCAATGTCGATGACCCTAAGGAAACAGTGTAAAAATATAAGGACTTGTGTATGCGTTTTCTGCGTATGATTTACCTTGTGTGTATGTGTGTGTGTGTGTGTGTGCATCGAAATAAACATTTAACAACGTTCAGTAGGATGAAGATGCATTCAGGTTATCCGGTGATGGAGGTTATTGTTCTTATCACATCATTTTCAACACGCTTTATGATGTTTCTTTGCATCTAACATGGGAGTGGGGATAAAATTAGTGGTACACTATTTAAAAACGTTTTCAACGTGGTTTATATGCTATGATTGGTACAACTTGGAAAGGTTAGTGAGAATTTGGGAAGGTTTTCAGGCTGTGGTACGTTTAAGTCAAAGTTCTAAACCTTCTATGCCATGAACAGAAATTAAACTCTTGAGGATTATTTAGTTTTAGTCGTTATTATTATTAAATCATACATCTGCATTTTATATACATTACAGGCCAAAATTTGGCGTCTCAAGTATAATTTAGAATGATTTTAATTTCTGAACAAGCAACACATTTACTGTAATCTAGTTTAAGAAGAAAAAAAAAAGTCAGGATAGCATGAATTCTTGGAGTAAATCATCCGGAAAATAAATATCAACCTGAAAACAGTGTGCGGAGATTTTCTGTCATTTTAATTGTTTCGACAAATACAGTTGCAAAAAAAAACAAAAAAAAACTTTTAGACGAACTGAGAGTTTACATTCCTCTAGTGTTTTAATTTAATAAACCTTTCAAAGAGATTGGCGCTGGACAGGCTGCCTTTTTTTTTTTTTTTTTTTTTGTGCTTGCATTTATGACGTCTTTGCTGTACAGCAGCTTTTACATAAATAAACGTAAAGCTAAACGTGTGCAAAAATGAATACATGACACAGAATAGCAAAAAAGGGATTCGCGAAGCTGTTTAACTCTTACAGGAGCGTATACTTGCATTCTTACAATAAGAAAACGTGAAATTTAATGAGATGCTTGTGATTTGGAACAAAAAAAACAAAAAAACACATCCGAGACCCACAGAACTCGAGAGAAAATGTTATCAAATGCATCGGATTTGCTCTTTACAGTTCGTTTCGATGAAGCTGGTTAAGTGAAGATTGGCGCTTAATTCCCATTTACAGATACAAGAAGCAAAAAAAAAAAAAATAATGTTTTCACACTTGTTTTCCACAGACTTCCAAAAGCAAGTGAGGAAACATAACACAATGTTCCCACTCGCAGGTAAACTACGTGTTAAATATCCCAGTGAAACAGTGAAGGCGTCTCCCACAGACTGGAGTAAATACGTGTGGTGGTCTGGGAAAAGCTGGAGAAGTGGCTATGGCTGAATTCTGGAGAAAAAAAAAAATTCAGGGTTTGAATAGAAGGACCTAATATAAAGACATTTAGTAGAGAGGACAGAAGTGAGTGGATGAATCAGCGATTATTTCTGATGTACCCATGTAAGCGAGAACAGACATCCGCCGAGTGAAGAGACGACAAAAAAAAATTCTCATTTTTACAGATTTTTTTTTTCATCAGTAGCTTATAAATGTAGAGGTAGGCGGGGCATGTTTCGCCGAATTAGGATGAAATCTTTAAATGCGACTTTAAAATGCTTCTATATATGCCACATATTCAGCAAAGTGTGTAGTTTTGAGACCTGTATATAGTACAAAATGTCTAAATCTGACCGATATGAAGGGTTTTCCCAGGCCGCCACACGCACCAAGCGTGAACCAGAACTAAAACCAATCTGAGGGAACAACTAAAGCTAAATGTGAGGTAAAAAGAACAGTGCAACGTGAACAGGAGTGCAGCGTGTCGTTAAACAAACACGTTCGCTATGTCAGTGTTCCCTGTCTTCTTTTTTTTTCTTTTTACTCCCGACATTTATAAAAAAAAACAAACAAAAAAAACGTCTAGCTGAAGTACTTTTGAATTCGGAGGCTAGATGCGTCACGCTTGGTTTATACAACAGCAACTCCTCACTGTTTATCTCGACACACATCTGGCAGTCGCACAGGAAAAAGGAGGCGTGCTTGTAAATGGGAAAAAAAAAAACGATAGAGAAAAGAAAAATAGTACAGACAGATTCGGGGTGTGTATGATGGTCAGGAACAGAGGCTTTTCACTGCCACAGGTCCTCTGTGCGTCCAAACTTGAACACCAGACCCCTGTAATGATAAAATAAATAAATAAGTAAATAAAAAAACAACACAAACATAGCTTAAAGGAAGTATAAAATTATTAACACATAAAATAATATACTAAATGTAGTCATGGTGCTGCATATACAAATATATAATTATAATTTTTGTGCCTAGACAAAGAAGATCAGGTTTCAAGAGATTACAATCCAACAAAATCATATTTATATTAAATCATATGAATGGTTTTCAATAATAATTAAGGTGTTTATATGGTTAATGCCTTAACGCATTTTCACTGGATGCGAATACTCTGTTTAAGGAACATTAGGCTTTCCCGTTTTCACATCGTACCCGAAGAAGATGAAGGCGTTCTGGAAGAAAACTGCAATCCCAGGATACACTGCTTTATCCGCTGTTAACCAAAAAAAGCAAGACTCAAATGACTCATATGATTAAAGCAATAACAGTTAATCTTGGACTCAATAATGATGAAGTCACATCATTACAGAAGCGAACCAAGAGAACGATTTAACACAGTCATGCATGGAGTTATTCATTTCCTTTATCATGTGACTTGCTGTAGTTCTTGCCTCTACACTCGTTTGTGGAGCTTTAGATGCTTGGGCCAGAGCTCTAACTATCCTCCCACCGGGTTCACACCAGTCTCAAGTCAGATTTAAGTCGAGGTTAAGTTTAAGGCATCGAAAATTCACATCCAGGTCAAGTCCATAGTCCCTAGGCTGCTATTCAAGTCGAGTCTGATCTGGGTCCTGAGATGGAGGAGGCGGCTGTAGGCCACGTAGCGTTATTTAATGTTGAAGAAACATCAAGAAGATTTCATGTCAGAAAAGGTCCAAGTACGTCACTGGTCCTTGTATAACACCATGACTGTTGTAGTTGTTGTTGTTGTTGTTGTTGGTCTTGTCTGGGAGTACCATATGATATGCGTGAAAGAAAAAAAAGAAAAACCCAAACGTGTTTCAACAAAAACAAAATCTTACCAGGCACAACAAAACCTCCAAACAGAATCCACATGGAAGCAATGAGAGAGCCAAAGGCCAGCATGAAGCCGATGAAGAGCCACACTCTCGCACCTGTAAGAAAACACGACACACACAACACAATCAACACCTACGCAACACACACGAGCAATGTGCTGCTATTTCACTCTTACAGCACATGTCTGGTTCTTATAAAGGAAAAAAAAAGGATAGCTGTCTTTCTAAATGCAATATGCTTCATCTCACACAGGTTTAAATGAACAGAGACACTCCACATAACTGAGGACTAATAAGAAACCATTTAAAAAAAAACAAAAAAAAAAAACATGCTGCTGTTTATCTTTAAGAAAAACGTCTCATTGTTGGCATGGTGAATCTTTTTGTAAGAAGAGGTTTGTTTAACATTTCTGGAAGGAGTCTCCAGTGTCAGCACCTTTGTTTAATTAATTACTTTATTTATTTATTAGTAACTTCAAAAGAGAGAAAAACTGAAAGGGGAGTCGGTGACTTAATTTGTTTAAATGTAACTATAAATGGATAAAAATTCGGTAAAAATGGTGGGAAAGGTTTAGCATGTATGGACCACAAACAATATAAAACACACAATTCACTTTGGGTTATGATTTTTTTTTCTTTTTTCAATAAGCTGTTTTTTTTTCTCCTGCATTTCCAATAAGAGATTTAATGTAAATGTGGAGTTGATGTTGATATGTTGATAACATTGTCTAGTGCTGTATGTTATATTATACTGGTATAAACGATACCACAAAAAAAAAAGGGTGTGTGCTTTACAATGTGCTAGATTAGGGTAATAAAAAAATAAAAAAATAAATAATAAAGTATACCAGACTTGCATTACAATCCTGAAGGCTTAGTGCTGTACACAATACAGGCCCCAAACCCCTGCAAGCTCAGCTGACATTCCTCTCAGCTCATGTGTGAATCAAGCCAGACGAGTTTGTCTGCTCATGGTCATGCTATTTATCCTCCCCGCTTCTGTTCAGCGTTGGGCATACGTTAGGTTAGAAATGATAAATCTGTCTTAGTGGTATTTCAGGTACACACACCTGTCTGTCCCATGCAGCCTTCGCTGTAGCTGTCACCTCTCACCTGTCCGTTTGACACTGCGTTGATCCTGCATGAGACGTAAACACAGAAATTAACGCTGATCTGTCTGCGTTGTGTTAACCTTCTCCATTATAAAGCCATGGGGAGGGGAACTATACAGGAGTGCACGTGAATAGAATTTCGACGCAGTAAAAGGTGTGACTTACATGAGGAATGCTATAGTGGCGATGACTCCACAGGTATGGTACGCGTGGTGAAAGTCCTCCTCTTTGGGGTACATTATTGCTGCGTCGATTATGATCCACCATCCTGTGAAGAACTGCGCAAAAGCGAGACGGAGCTGATTCAGTCGCTGAGTCGAGGCAACTAATAATTTTATGATCAATATATATGTATGCATGTGTGTGTGTTTGTGTATTTGCTGTTATGAAGAGCTGGCAGGAATTATTTGAACACTACTTTTGTAGTCTTTGTTTTTGATTCGTCTTTATCTTACAAGTGCATTATGTAGTAGGGGTGGGCGATATGACAAAAATATCACGCCATGACAAAAATATCACGTCACATCACATCTACAATACACAATGTGCATCGCAAGATCACAAGAAAAAAAAAAAAACTCCCAGCCTTCCTGGCCTCGTGTAGCCAAGTGATATTATGTTTAGTGTTATTTATGAGTACGTGGTCGGACAGTTGAACTTAGGCCACGGGAGATATATGAAATATGATTCGCATACCAATACTCCAGCTGCTATTGAGGCAATGGTGTTTCTTTTCTCTGCCCAGTCGATGTTGCATTCACAGTCCCCACATCTGATACCATCCAGGAATCCTGACATCTTTCTAAACACACACACAATAATAATAATAANACTTTCTTGTTATACAGTTTGACTGCCTGGAAAGCTCACATCTTTCTGAACAGAGAGCATTATAACCTTTAACAACAATTTACTTCATTCATCTTCATTAACATCTGCTTAGGCCAATTACATAAAGACTTATAGCGCAAATATGACGTGTATATAAATACTCCCGGAACAAACAGACCAATAAATAAGTTGCAGAATTTTGCATAGGCTGAATCCCAAATCATTCCTCACTCCCTACATTAGTGCACTACATGACGTAGAGATGAACTACTATGTAGTGCATTATAGGTCTAATAAGTAGTAATTTGGGATGTAGGCAGTAAATACAATGTATTCAGTACTTACAACCACACCAACCCCATAGTTAAGAATAGGTGTATGTTAATTATATTCTAATTATATTTCTTCTTATTAACATTTAAATCTAGAAGGAGGAAAAAAGTTAACTGTCGTTGCGCAGTTGAATTAAATACCTTTGTACACACACAGCTAACCAGGAAAAACCACAAATAGCTAATGCTACAGCTAGTTTTCGAGCTTGAACAGACAAAATGGTCAACAAAGCTAAATTTAAAAATACGAAAAATTACCAAATATGTGCAGTTTTAACGCTGTCAAGTTACAATTGTGCGAAATTTCATGTCGTTTTTCTCAGCATAGCTAAAGAAAAATAAGCACTTAGCGAAGAGTCTAGGGCCGAATCTCAATTCGCTACATCCTCCCTATTTAAGAGCACTACATTGTTGCTGGAAAAAGAGTGTTCTACCAGCCTACCTAGGGCACTACATGTCAATTCGAAATGCAGCCACCCAGACTGGTTAGCTAGCGCTGTATTGTTTGGGTAAGAATCGCTCCATCATCCTGTACGCTAAGCAGACTGCTGAGTGCTTATCAGACTTTAAACAAGGCTAGTACACATTCTTATAAAAATATCGATGTTTATACGATTTAAATGTGTAAAAGTCCTCACCTTACGATGTTGTTATTGCCTGTAGTCCACAACCGAACAATTCTTTCTCTTCCCTCAGAGGCTCAGTAGTGCGCATGCGCAGACAGGCGCCAGTTTGGCCTTGCAACGCAATGGCAACTGACTTGTTCATTGCACACCATAAAGCATGCGAAGAATTTTTATATTGGATTGTATATGGTGATAGTTGTATATAATAGATGCTATTGAGATTATAAATTAATAAATAGATACCAAAAGTTTGTGGACATCTGACCATCACATCCACATGTTTTGTGGAACATCTCATTCCAGATTTAGTCCCCCATTTGCTGTTATAATAACCTCCACTCTCCTGGGAAGGATTTCCATTAAATTTTGGGGTGTGGCTGTTGGGATTTGTGCTCACTCAGCTCATTCAAGAGCATTAGTGAGGTCAGGCACTGATGTCGGTTGAGGAGGTCTGGGGTGCAGTCGGTGTTCCAGTTCGTCCCAAAGGTGTTCAGTGGGGTTGAGGTCAGGGATCTGTGTAAGCTACTCAAGTTCTTCCACACCAACCTTAACACACCATGTCTTCATGTCTTCTCACTTTGTACACAGGGGCACTGTCATGTTGGAACAGGTTTGGGCCTCTTAGTTCCAATGAAGGTTAATTGTAAAACAACAACACACAGACTTTGTCACAAGAGATTGAGGAAGGCCTTCATAGGGGTGTGATTGTCAAGTGTCCACAAACGTTTGGCCATATAGTGTACTTCCACAGGGAAGTCTATGGAAGCCCATAGAATGCCTTGTATACTTTTTTATTAAATGTGGCACAGTGATAGAGGACAGTCTCAGTTACCTTCACAGCAGTTTTGGTGTTCGCCACTCAAGCTCTTTAGCGCCACAAATAGGGAAAATTTGGACATACATTTACTATAACAACTCCGCAATGCAACATCGTAGAAACACTTTCCTCTGATTCTTTGGGTCAACATTCTCCTACAAGTGTTGCCCAGTCATCATGTGATTTGGATCACAGCATAAGTCTGGGGAAAAAAAATCTAGTTCCATGGATTTTTGATGTGTGAGGAATCGTCCATGTAATAACTCAGCAACAGCTTGATGGTTTGCCTTTGAATTTATTATGTCTTTTGGAACAAGTGCCGATGGTCTTCCTCTGTCGCTAAGGGGTGGGGACAGAAAGTGCTTGGCTCCCATAATCGATGCTCACAGCTATATTTATTATTGTTATTGTTATTACTATATTATGTTGAAATTGGTCATATGGAATGCCAGACAAGAAGGAAGATTTGGATCATTTTTAATTTATTAATCTGTATGCACTCACTAATTAGGCAACATTCATCTTCAGTAACTGCTTTATCCTGGTCAGAGTTGTGTTAGATCAAGAGCCTATCCTGGGAACACTACCCATGAGGAAGTGGAAGGAAACTGGAGGAAATGTGTCACCTTGCTGTCCATTTAGACAACATATTATATCTACAATTACTACTGTGTTTTTCTGCCTGAAAAACATCTGACATTAAAATAAATTACTTCCATTTAACACAAAAATCTAATTTAATCATAATGTCCAAGTGTAATAGACTAAATGCCCAAATGTTCATGAATGGTCATAAATCAAACTAGCCAAAGGAATATCTTCATAAAAATTCACCCAACATTATTTAGGAGAATGGGAATGAAATTCATGATCATTTTTTCTCCATTATCCCATTTTATTATGTAATGTGGCAGTTTAAAATAAAAATGTCTGCTTTTATTCTTATTTTAATTGCATGTGAAATACAAGATAAATGAAATGTTTATAAAAAAAACACAAACAGTGTTCTGCATATGACATATAGACACAAAAATGTTAAGCTAATGCTTTGAGAAAGGAAACTTGGGGTTAGTGCTATAAATGAGAGTTCAAAGTTCTACAGAAGAAATTCATTTCATACTCATGTCCACATTCTGTATAAGTGGACATTATGGTCAGTGTTATGAACCAGCTATCACAGGTTTACAGAGAAATGCCTTTAAACGAAAACTTGTTCAGTGCTATGTATGAGTAGAGCTTAATTATATGCTCTTAAATAACTCCAAGCAGTTGCAGAGCAATATAAAGGGACAGGATAATCACTCCAAAGAGGCCGATGTAACCGTACACCCCGTTCATCCTCTTGGCTGGGTCTAAAAGGAAAGAAAAGAGAACACAGAACAATGAGATCATAATAAAAACACCTAGGATGACATGAACTGCCTTCATACTTCCTGACTGGTCACTCATCCCATCCCAAACGCAGATGCACCCTCATCAGAACTTTTGCTATTAAACTTAACATAGGTCATATGAAATGCCTGGAAGTTTATACAAATTCTGGATCATTACTGAATTATTTTTTCCTCTGTACACACATTGCTACATCATATTTAACGTCCCCGGTTCGAACCTGAGCTCGGGCGACTGTCACACTTTCTATCCATGTTCTCCCATGTCTTCGTGGGTTTCCTGAGGGTTCTCCAGTTTCCTAACACCTCACAAAAAAACTTGTCGGATTGGCTATACTATATTACCCTTCAGTGTGAATGAGTGCGTCCAATCCAGGGTGCATTCCCACCTCACGTCTAATATTCCTTGGATAGTCTCTAGATCCAGCGTGACCCTGACCAGTGGTTATTGAAGATTAATGAATATATGTTGGGAATTGACCCAATCAGACCCTCTATCAGTGACTGAGAGCTTTGGTCACATTGACAGACAGTATAGTTGCAAAGTAGCATGTGAAACCATTAAAAAAAATATATGGAATACAGTGAATTCATCCCAGTATATAATCATATTCCTAACTGCACCGAGTAACAAAACAAATAAAACCAGAGGACTTACTGCCAGTGTAGTAACCCCATGCGTAAGAGAAACGGCTGGTCACCCAGATAACTCCCAGAACAGATGCCGCCGTCTAAATACAGGGGAGAGAGAACAAAAAGGAGAAAGATTGCTAAATGAATTTACAGCACCTTACAAACAGGAAGCTGGGTGCTTTTTTATGCTTGTTATTATCACAGATAATTCGTGGAAGATATCTAATCTGCTTCCTTCCTTGAGACTTAGAATGGTCCCATTGCTTGTCAGGGAATTCACTTCATGTTCGGTTCATGTTTAGTGTACATATTTATCATTTCTTTCTAGTATACAGGTTTTGCTGACTGCTTTTCTTGTCTTTCTCTGTGGTTATAAACTTCCCTGTTGCCCAACTTCTTCACATCACATCTATGTTTGATTTATCATCTCTGTTTGCTTTAAACTGCCCTGTTAAATATTAACCAACAGCCTTAAAATTTACTACCAGCTAAGAACAAAACAGACATCAAGCACAATGGAGAAACAAAATACAAGTTAAGTACAGTGAGAAATGTGCAGGTTTTTTCATGAAACAAAATATGCATGTCAAATTACAGGAAAGCAAATCACTCAGGCCTGGAGTTGGCTGTCCACCTCCACAATGGGCACTCCTGTTTGAGGACAGGGAATATAAAACGAGAACGCAAGAGTTCTCTACTCACGGGATATACTAGTGCAGCAATGGTCTGGAAAACCAGCCACTGTGGATAAACCTCCAGTGTGTTCTGATGAGCTCTCTGGATGCAGTTAAACACTTCGTCCTTAGTGCTGTACATAGTGGGATACTGAAAACACAAACAAGACAATGCACGTTTGACCCAAGCATCACAACACTTCACTCAAAAGCAAAGGCACAAAATTAAAACAAGAAAACACTAGGAAACTTACAATTTCTAATGAACCAAGATTACTTGCTTTGAAATATGTTTTAATGCATAAATACAAAATATATACAAGATAGCATTGTTCAAATGATTGCATTCTTTCATGGAGAGCTGGTGCTATAATTGGGAATCATCTGCACTTGTGAAATGACCATCACATCACTCCAGATCATAACGACCGATATGAATTATATAATACAACCATGTTATAAGTGTTAAAAAGAGCTCTTCAGTAGCTTTCAAAGGACATGGAAGGGGGGTGTCAGATGACTATATCCCCAACATTAACCGTGACGAATGCCCACTTTTTCCCCATTTTCAATATTACATCAAATATTATAGTATTGACCAATTTCAGCTACTTACATCCTCTAGGTCCCTTAGCATACCCATACTCACACATACCCATACTTCCACACACACACACACACACACACACACACACACACACACACATATATATATATAGTGGGCTATTCTTATAAAAATAAAATCTGCCTTTACAGAAGGAATATGGGTTTGACCACCAGTATTATCCAACTGTAATATTATTCAGTTATAACAGGTTTTATCCAGCAATAACCAGTATAATCCAGTTATAACCAGTCCCAAGCGGTTTCATGCCGTTAATATCGCGATGTTGCATAATCTCTTTCAAACTTCCCGCCAGTTCGGGAGCAGACGCTTCACCTTTCCTGAGATTTGCATATAATTATCTGTGTGACACGCTTCTAATAATGACACAGAAAGAAGAAACTGCTTGATATAGTCCTTCAAAAGGTTAAAACCGAGTAGCAGCAGCAGCACTTTTATAAATTGTTTAATATTTGTAAACAGTTGTTATGCTAATGCTAATGAGCTAGAGTTGAAGTGGCAGGTAAACAAACGACGCAGGCTGACAGCACGCGCTAGTTGTGGCGATAGCTCTATAGCAAAAAACAAACAAACAAACAAAAAAAAACATATACAGCACTTTCTTTGTTCCTTTTTTATAAGAAGTACACAACATCTTCTGAAGTCAATTCCGCTTCGTTAAGTTTACCTTGACGTCATACTTCTTCCTTGCACGTCCAACGTTAATGCTGAGGTAAAGCAACATGATCCAGCTGTAAAAGTAAGTCAGAATCACGTAGCCGAAGTTGGCAGGGAGAATGTCTAAAATCTCCATCGTTCAACGCTCCAGGTAAAACCTTTCTCCACAACAGATTCCGTGCACACGTCTAGACTATTTAACAGGCAAGTAAACTGCAATGTCACGATGCTGTAAATGATTTATGTCTGTACAAAGGGAACGAGGGCACGACTGCCTGCGAAATCTCGCGATAAAACGCGCAACCGTTCGCGATGTGTCGTTGGTGGACGGAATCGGCTCTTTTAGGCGAACAATGAGAGTCGACTCAAGTACAGTGTATGCCGTGTAAAATTACACGAAACATTTTCAACACTCTCTGGTTAAAGTATCGCAAACTTTTGTATTGTTTAGAAAAAAAAACTGTAATTATACGTGTGTGTGTGCTGGCTAAGTAAGGAGCCGCCTCTTTATCTGGTGAGTTGAATCAAATGAACTGACTCATTCAAAAGATCCGGATCACTAGGGCACTTGGGGACAAAATCACTCGGTTTACATTTACAGCACTTGCTATCATGCTGTCTCAGAAAGGGCTTGATTATTGACTTGGAAAGCATGCACATTAATCTGGTTCCCTACATACCAGCACACTAAAACAGATTCCCAGGCATTTATTCTTCCTGCTCCCAACACACCTCATTCAACTAATCATCTAATTAACAGGGAAAACACTAAAATGTGCAAGAACAGGTGGTAGTCCAGGACCCGGATTGGGAAGAAACTGCCAGAAACACCAGTCAGTGTGTGTTTTGTTTTGTAATTTACTGGTGATCAGTATAGGCTACTTTTAAATACAACCTGGTAACCATAACTGATAAAGCATGCAAGAGGACTGACGCCTTTGCACTATATTTTGGTAATGACTTAATTTCGTCAATATTTATTTATTTATTCTCCACATGAATTACATGACCTATGACACAGATAGACTCATTGTCTATTTTATCAGGAGAGCACCTGCCATAATGGTGCCCTTTGTACATGTACATTTACTACATGCACCACAGTTACATCAGCTCAATTGCTCTTAGCCTCAGTTTATCAAAAAATATCGTTTGGTCATGCCAGTGTAATAAACAGTAAATACACCTGGCCTACACTGATTGGCCATTTTTATCTCAAACACATTACATATAGGTTCACTTTGTAGATATATAAGAGTACTGTTGCTATGAAAAATGTATCAGCCTCCTTCTACACTCTCAGTCCAACCATTTATGAAAAGGACAACCACTTACCAAATATTAGTTGGTAAGTACAGCAGTGACATTAACATTGCAGTGGCAGCATAGTGTGTTTAGTGCTGGTGCAAGCTGGATGTTTTAAACACCTCAGTGATATAAGGATATACAGTATAAGAATATGGAGTATTTTGGACTGAAAATGTAGTTAAAGAAGTAACAAATAAAGAAATATGCTCTCAAGAGTGACAGTAATATCACGGAAACCACACTAATTCCACAATACATCTGTACAAGTGTCTACTTTATTTTAATTTATGTAAATTCTAAGTTCTTTACATAACAGTATACGAGTTCGATGAAATCTACTGTGAAATTGTAGTCTGTACGTTCTCATTGATGCGGAAGTAAAAAAATAAAAATCAATGTTAAAAAAACATGTTGTGGTCATATTTAACATAACCTTACACAGAAATTGCATACACTTGTGTGATGGATTTGTGCAATATTGTAACACAACATAATAAAATGGTAAAACAAACAAAAAAAAGAATAGGAAAAAGTTATACAGTTAAGAAATATACAAACTGTGGTTTAGACATAAATAACAGTAAAGGAACGTTGGTCATATTTATCAGTTATAAGGTATTATAACTGTTGAGAGAGGCGTGCTGTTGAGAGAGGTTTTTTTTTTTTACCGCCAGGCAGGAGGTGAAGAGGAAGGCCAAAGAGGAGGTATATGGAGGTAATAAATGAGGAGATGAAGCTAGTGGGNGGAAGGCCAAAGAGGAGGTATATGGAGGTAATAAATGAGGATATGAAGCTAGTGGGTGCAAGTGTTGAGGATGGAGAGTGGAGGGTGGTGAGTGATGATTTGCTGTGGAGACCCCTGAAGGGAAAAGCTAAAAGAAGAAGAAGAAGAAGAAGAAGAAGAAGAATTAACAATAAAGATACAAAAAGCCTGAGTTTTAAGAAACCAAAAACACTGGAGGGGTTTTTAATGTCATATTATCATACCATGTTTAACAGAAATAAAACCCCTACATTCTTCTTCACTAATAACTAAATTTTTATCATGAAAAGAATCTAAATTAAATTTAAAATATTTATTAAGTAAATATGTTTGAAAAATCATTCCTGGAAGTATGAGAACGAATCCAACTAAAGGAAATATGTTCTGTTGTTTCAGTTGTTTCAAAAAAAAGAAAGAAAGAAAGAAAGAAAGAAACTTTAGTGATGAAGGACAAAGATGCACGAACGCAGTAGGGGCTGGGTCGAGGACGCATTTTAGACTAACCAATGAGCGGGACAGGTCAGTTCCAACGCATGAGCTGATAATCGAAACTTAAACTCGTTTCTTCCTCCCAAAACGAAAGTCAGTCACACGAGTTAAGTGTTAAAGCACAGCTGGTTGTGTTTACATCTAACCGTCTGGCCGGGAAGTAAGTTTTTATTCCTTACTGAGTGTCAGATATCTTTATAAATAGTGTAAAAACAACCTGAACGTATGTATGTTTTTGTTTCAGCAGTCTGGGTTATTTCAAATCTTCTAAATGGACCCCGGGCAAAAGAATTACGTCGGTTTTCTTAATGAATACGCACAGAAAAGAGGCTGGTCTGTGCATTTTGAACTAGTGCAGACTGCTGGACTAGAGCACATTAAAACGTAAGTAGACTTCTGAACCATATTCTGCATGTGCATGCGGTGTAAACTAAGCATAATTCATGTCACAATAGCAGTAGACGGTGCAACCTTTTCTTTTTAATCAGGAAAGTAAAACTGAATGTGTGAAAAAAACATAGGAATACAAATTCATACTTCATGTTACTCGTACCAGCATTAAATGTCCTTCTGACTTTAAGTTGCTTGATTGTCTCCTAGGTTCACTATGAGGGCGGTGATGAATAATAAAACATATCCTGAGGGAGTTGGACAAAACAAGAAAGAAGCCAAACAAAATGCTGCAAAGAATGCCCTCAACCTTTTGGAAAATGATGAATCGGTTAATACAGTACGAAGATGTTTTGTTTATTATGTTCTTCTTTTCCCAGTGCACTTACAGAATTTTAATAGTATTTCTGCTCATTAATTTACAACCATACATGTTAACAGTTTTGAAGAAAAATCCTGTCATAGTCTGAGAACAAATCTGTGTTTATTAAAAGACATCTAAGACTTTAGACGTCATAGCAAAAATTGTCATACCAGACTACTGAAAGCATAGAGGTCTATTAAACACTCGAAACACTATCCTACTGCACCACCGTGCTGCCCTCTAATTTGCACCAGCTCCACTAAATTTAATGGACAGTTACAGTTTGTTTTCACAGCCAGAAATTCTGCACATGTTGAACTACACTTCAGAATTGTTTGGCACAGTGGTGCAACAAGTAGCGTTGCTGCCTCACATCTCCAGAGTTTGGTTTACTCTCTGCCCGTGTGAGGTTTCCTCCATGTTTAAAAATTGCCCCTAGGAGTGATTAGGTGTGTGAATTTGTGCGTGCATGGCATCCTATGATGGACCCGTGTCCCTTCCAGGGTGTATTTCTGCCTCGGAACCAGTGTTCCCATGTTCCCATGCTCTGGATCCACCTTTATCCTGACAAGGAAAAAGCGCTTACTGAAAACCAATGAACATCAGAAATATTGCAGACTTTGTTGATGGGAGAACTTAGTGTCTATTTTTTTGTCCACTTTTCTATAATGGTCTCTGCTTTCGACTTCAGCTGGTTTACTTACATTAATTTATCCATAGTTGACTATTCTAGTTAATTCTGTTCTTAAGGCCCCACAGTAAATCCTGTCTGAAATACTTTGTGTGTAGGGAATTAATGATACTGGAATGTGATTGAACTGGAAATGTTGTAATGCTTTTCTGCAGGAAACACATTTGTCCTCGTCTGCCAGAGCCTCACCTGTAACTCAAGCCAACTACATCTGCTGGCTGAATGAATACTCTCATAAGAAAAGATTAGTTTTCATACCTATGGAAACCACCAAGATGAGTTCAGGCCCTAACAACCAGCAAGTATCAAATGCTAGAGACTTTCATTGTTTAATAACTGAACACCAGGAGATTTTTAACTGTGAGTTTTTTTTTCTGTATAGAATATGCTCGTATGCTTGTAAGTATGTCTGTGGTGATAAAGAATTCCCTGAAGCTACCGGTAACAACAAGAAAGAGGCCAAGGAGGCAGCAGCGAAACTTGTTAATGAGATTCTTACAGAACAGGAAAAAGAGCAAGTAAGAAATGAAATGTTTTAGCTAATATTTAAAACCATTGAAAAGTTTTGGGCTGTTTTGACAAATCAAATTAATTTCATATTGAAGGTCCTTGATGAAAACAGAAAGGAAGAAAATCTTAATATCCAAAACCTCAGGTAAGCCACTGTTAAAGTGTAATATGTTAACTGATCTCAAGCAGGTGATATTTTGGTTGAATGGATTAAAAAAATAATTTCATTACATGTTCTCTTCCCGGAAGTCATTTACAAATCAGCCATCATTTTGTCTAAACATTTTACGTCACATTACACCAGTGAGAAGAAGAGCAAAATCCTGCTGATTAATGTTAGAACAGATCTCTTATTGTCTTTCTCTCATGTTGTCTTGCCTCAGCACCAGTCTACACCATCTAAAGCTGAGCACACCTGCAGATACCGAGAACACAACAGCAGAAAAGAACTTCATAGGGCTCCTTAATGAATACTGCCAAAAATCTAAACAAGTACCTGTTTTTAAAATCGTGGAGCGAAGAGGGCCTGCGCATGATCCTGAGTGAGTATTTAGTAATCTTGACTATTGAATGCATTTTTGTTTGTGCTTGAATATATCCAGTATGACTGACAAGCTTTTTATCTGCTAGATTTGTATACAAGGTTGTTATAAATAAAAGAGAATATCCCGAAGGACGAGGAAGGACTGCGAAAGAGGCTAGACAAAAGGCAGCTCAGCTAGCCTGGCTTGAACTTGGTGACTCTGATTTAAGCAGTCAGGTAAAGCTGATATGTTAATTTCATTTTTCATTTTGGAATAGGGATCCTTTACCAGAGTAAAATTTAATTTAATTTCTTTTCTTTCTTTTTTTTTTCAGACTTCATCCTCAATGAGGTAAGATAGAAACAAAACTGTTACTTGGTGATATGGTATTGTACCTATTTTTCTTCTTTGCAATCTTTACAATTATGATTGTCACAAAGCACCCCGAAAAAGACATAGATCAAACAGTTGTCTACTCAGCTTGTCACAGACGTCTAAAAATCATAGTCGATCTGAGTCTATCGTCTTCGGAAACTTGTGTTCTGTGAGTACATCATGTGTGGTACTTGTAGTAATACTAGTGTCAGGATAAACATAGCAGGCATCTTGCATATGCATACACTAGAGTTAAAAGCACAAAGGTAACACACAAAAGCAATGACCTGGTGTAAGGAGCACCATGCCTAGAACACTGAGCGGACAAAATATATTTTCTGTCGTAATGAGTCATTTTGTACCCCATTTTAAGAAAAGCCTTCAGTGACTGTTGCCACTTGTTAAGCATAATGTACCGCTATTTTGTGTGTTAAATTTCATCAAATGCCTACTCTGCTATGTATAGTTCAAGGCAAATTAGGATGAAATTAATTCACAGATCAATTAAAAATTGCCTAAGTATGATGTGAAGATCGGAAAAAAAAAACCTTGGGCAGGCTTGGTTTATTTAAATTCTAAAATAATGTGATTATATGTTAATTTGTATTTAAATTATATTTTAATATGTTAATGTGATTTTAGACACCAGAACCACAACCTTCAGATGTTAAACCAAAACGACAGTAAGTGACACATTCATTTAAAAAAAAAAAAACATATTTATTTTATACAAGGTACGATTAAACAAGTTTTGTCTTCTCTTTTAGACTAGCTGCAAAATTTCCGAATTCACCAGTAAACGATAAAAAGGTATTATGTTAAAATTCTACTCAGCACAGTGCACGTCACCATCTTTAGCAAGTTAAACAGAAACTCGCAAAAAGATTTTACGTGTGCAAAGACACACAAAAAGGGGGTATTAGGAGGTTCCTCGTTAGGTTATAATTACACGACAAAATGGCAAAGCCCTCAGCAAAGAGTACCACAGTCTCCAACCAAACAAAATCAAGGTAAATTATTCCTAAATTATGTGTAGTTTTGTGTCTGTGTATATATGTTTTTAAAGAAAAGCTTTTCTCCTGTCTACGTCAGCACATGTGTTTGTAATATACAGTAATAATGAAGAGAAGCTTCATATCTGACTGTTTCATCCTGCATGAGAATATTTTTTTCTAGATATTTTATATACAGTATAATAGAGTTTGATTGCATACTTATATAAGAACATTCATAGAAAATTAAAATCAAAAGGTTAGACTTTATAGCTGCTTCAATATTTTAATCATTAGTTTGTTTGGTGTGTTTGAGTAAGAATGTTCGTTGGCAAGTCGTATTACTCATATTCAGGCAAGATAAATAAATAAAGCCAGTAGTTTAATTTCTCTGAAAATGCTCTGATGAGACTCAAACACTAAATCAGAGGTTATTTCTGTTACTTCCTGTAGGTTTTTAGAGGAGTTTGATTCAATAACTAGAATTGGCAAAGGAGGTTTCGGTCGTGTTTTCAAGGCCAGACGAAAGCTTGAAGATACAAATTATGCTGTCAAGATCGTAAAGTTTAATGAGTGAGTACATGAGACCTAATCATTCTATCTCTGCTTAACATGCACTGTATACCCCTTATTTGTTGTCTTTCACAAAAAAATTTTTGTATGTGCTCTAGGAAAGCTCGCAGAGAGGTCAGCGCTTTGTCCCGTCTTGTCCATGCTAACATAGTGCGTTACCACACCTCATGGACTGAAGAGACTGCATACAGAGATGAAGCATCAGAAACTTACAGCACTTCATCGTAATTCATCTTCATTACTTAAAAATAGGAAAAAAATAAAACCTTTAGTTAGGATTACATTAATACTATATCCATTGGTTTTAACTGATGAAAATTATAAGGTCAGTTTTATATTCCACATAATTTTGTTGCGATCATTTATCTGAATGTTTTTTATAGCTCTGGCAGTGGATCAGAATCCCTCTATATTCAGATGGAATTCTGTGAGGGAGAAACTCTGCGTGAGTGGATTGAGGAAAGGAACAGTCACCGTAAAAAATACCCAAAACGGAGGCAGGAAGCAGCAGTGATCATAAAGGAGGTCTTGGAGGCAGTGAAATACGTCCATGTAAAGATGCTCTTCCACAGGGACCTGAAGGTAGGCCACTAACTAAAGTCCTGCACCTTAATAAACATTAGCAAAGCTAACAATGAACGAAAGCCAGTGTATAATGCTATGTTTCATCTGCTATTATTCATTACATTAAAAAAAAATCTGAAAACTGAAGTATTGCAGTATTGTAATTCATAATACTGCTTCTCATTCTAATTTACAAGTGATTGACAAGTTATTCCTTAATTTGCATCAGCCAGCGAACATAATGTTTGGGCATGACGGAGGCGTGAAGGTGGTAGATTTTGGACTTGTTACCAAAGAAGAAGGAGATGATGATGGAAGTCTACTGGAACGCACTAATAGAGTCGGGACCCGTTCTTATATGAGCCCAGAACAGGTTAGTCACTTACTCTCAAAATTCACATCATAAAATCGGTAACTGCACTGTACAGTGTGTGTGTTATTTCATGTGTCTCAGAGACAGCAAAAGCCCTATGACAGAAAGGTGGATATTTATGCTGTGGGCCTTATTTACTTCGAGTTGCTTTGGTGTTTTGGAACACAGAATGAAAAACAAAAGGTTGGTGACATTATACATTTGATATACAAATGTTCTCTTGCTAATTACTAAAAATCATTTAAGATGTCTTACATCACCACAAAGTAAAGCTAAAACATTTTCCACGTTATCGTTTTTAGCTATGGGTCAATATACGAGAGAATACGTTTCCAGAAGAATTCTCCAGAATGTTTGATTTTGAAGTAAGTGACTTCTTGTCTTTTCAGGAAGCATTTGTTTTATGTATTATTTGATTGCATGTTTGTTATTTTGATCATATTTTGCTTAGTGAATAAATCGTGCCTACTTGTTATGAAAGGTTGTAAGTTGTCGTTCGTCTGTTTTACGAAGGTATGTCACATAGATTGTACCGTTTGATAATATTTTGAAGCATTGTTAGGAATTTGTTGTTATTCTGTGTAGTGCACTGCTGGCCATATTCAGAGTTACGTACACGAATACTTAATACTGAATTGTGCGCACTGGTATTCAGACCACAGACTTAAGCACTGTTCGGACAGTAGTGTGTTGGGGGCGGGTTTTTTTGTAAAATCGAGGCGTGTCTTATTTACATATGAACCTGGACTGTGTCCTGTTCTTTTGTGCAATACCGGCTCGAGGGAGGAGCAATATCAGCAGTAAGTCCAGTGCCACTGGCAGACAGTGTGATGTAATTATGATATGTCATGCTGACATTTCTCTTTTGGGCTGTAAATACACTATAAAAACTATAGAATGTTAAGTACATAATTATGCCACTATTAATCAATTAATAGTATCACCCCTTAAAATTCCAAGCAAAGTTTTTTTTTTTCACAAGGAGGTTGAGTCAGCATATTAATCATGATGTTAATATTATGTGGAGGACCAAAGATTTATACACAAAATCAGGACAAACATTTACTTGAAGTGAGCTGTAAGTGTATTTCATTTGACAGAAATTTCTGAAAAAGGCTATTCTCTTCGTCAGTCTGTACTTAAAGATAAGTGCTTGTGTTTAAAGGCAATGGTGTAGACATTACTGATAAACCCTGTCTTGAATGTTTGTACTGAAGAAAAATCTGACAACTAAAGAGGAGTGAACCACATGCAAGATAAAATAAATAACTTAACCTCTGTGACCCGACTCTGAAAGCAAGGAACTTTATAAACATAGGGCATACATTTGGACTTCAGTTGCGGTCCCATGTTCACGGTAATGACACGTTAAGGTGTAGTCATATAAGGCACCGAATACAACCACGTGTCTCCAAACTGTTTTGTTCTGTCCTATTGCTTTTAAGCAGTAAATCTGTATATGCTTAAGAATTGTCCATATAACTCTAATACTTTGTTACCCACATATTTTTATAATAGCACACGCTAATTGAACGAATGCTGTGTGAAAATCCTGCGGGACGACCAGAAGCTAGGGAACTGCTCAAAGAGCTGGAGAAGAACTCAGCCACCACAGCCTCTGCAGAGCACAACGTACAGAAAGCAAACAGAACATACTGATGGATGAGCTTCACTCTCACACTTCAAGATAATATGAACATTGAACATATCAGTGTGGAAGTGAACGTTCCATAACATATTATAATGTAGATAGCTGCCACGTGGCACTTTAATGATACTGAATAACGGCATCCTGTGGTATTTTCCTGTGGTGCACTTTATGTTTTTACTTTTGTTTTATGCTAGATGTTTTCAATCATGCCACAGAAGCACATGATGTTTTATACAGTCTTTTAATGAATGTTTTAGCAAGGCTAGAAATCATGAATTCCATCTTAATAGCCATTTATGGAGTAGGTTATTAATGTTTTGTTGGAGAATAAGCAAAAATATTTATTCAAATTGTATTAAATTACAGCTAAATTGTTGGCATGATTATGGGTGTGACCTTGTCTACAATTTAGTGAAATAGGTTTGGGTCTCAATCTGAGTCACATCAGACTCAAGTATCAAAATACACCAATGTATTATTATTATTTAATGTTTCTGTTTTGTGTTCAAATCATTACTTGATTTAAATACGTATAACAGGAATCTAGCTTTCTTTGTTGCCTCAAAATATCTTTCTGAGGGTGTTGGAGTGACATGGGTGAGAAATTTTAGTGACAAGTTTATATGATAATACAATTTTAAAAAACATTTCAAATCTCAAATCAAATTTTCAAATCTCTTTTGCGTTTTGATCATCTTCCCTGACCTGAACTAACAGTTCTACTGTAGTCCACATTTCTGAGCCTAGTTTTATAAATAAAATGTATTTTTATACAATGAATTATAAATAATACAATATAAAACAAAAACCTGTAGTATCGTCATCCTTTTTTATAGCAGTAGATTTGTGATGAGCAATTAGCATATCATGAATATTAATATGTTTTCGCATTCATTATGAGAGTGAAGCTGTAAAGATGTTTCTTGGTCCTTGTTTTGTAAATTCGTAGGCATCCTAAAATAAGATCAAACAATTTATTATTGAATATGGATTATTATTAATGGATTAAAATAACATGTTCAGGAGTACACCTATTAATACTTGCTTTACACTGGCTTTTGGTCTAAGTGTAGGCATATCTCTATATAATACTGTGTGTTTATTGTTCTGATCAAATGTGATTCATATGAAGATAAGATTATGTATGACTGTTATTAAGCATAAAGAACAAACTGTATTTATACTTGTTGGTCTAACAAGATGTGTAGGGTCAGTGGTGTCCAAGCCCAACAGCCAGAGACTCGAACTCTACAGTAGAAGTGTAGAACTCTGTAGTACTTACAGTCGTGTATCTAATGTCATACCAAACTGTCAAAGGGCTAATATGTGAATTCTCAATAGTGGTAAATTGTGTAGTGTATAAAAGATAGTCACTTTCTGTGATCAAGAGTGAAGGGAGAACAAGTTTGTGCATCGGAGGAGAAGATGCGGTGAGACAAGGGACAGAAATGGTCTCAGAAAACTCTGCAAACTGCAAAGAAGAAGAAGCAGTTGTTGTGTTTTATTTTGTTGTGTTGCATTTCCTTTTTCATTTTTTTCCCCAGCAGTGGAATCTATTTTCGGGGAGCATGGTGGCTTAATGGACAACACTGTTAGTTTGCACCTCTGGGGTTGGGGGTTCGAATTCCCCCTACCTGTGTGTGTGGATTTTACATGTTCTTCCTGTGTTTCAGGGGTTTCCTCTGCGTACTCCCGTCTCTTCCCCCAGTCCAGAGACATGCGTTGTAGGCTGATTGCCATTCCCAAATTGTCCATAGTGTGTGTATGTGTGTGCAGGATTTTACCCTGTGATGGGTTGGTACCCTGTCCAGGGTGTCCCCTACCCTGTGCCCCGGGTTCCCTGGGATAGTCTCCAGGCTCCCTGTGACTCTGTGTAGGATAAACAGTACAGAGGATGGATGGATGGAATCTGTTTTTGTGTGTCAAAAAAATGTGTTCATTAAAGAATACATCTGACAACGACAACTTGGCCTAGTGTTTTGTGTTCTTTTCTTAATTTATTCTTTATCTAATTTGTCATTTTAAATATTTTTGAAATCACTAAAAATAACTGTACATTATGTATTGTGTAAACTATCTAAAATTTTTCTTAAAGGTGTATATTTTTTGTGGGTTTGCATCTGTTTACAGAAAAGTTTCAAAATCTGTTAAGTGATGTAAACATTTACATGTACATAATTATTTTACACATCATCCCCATATTTAGTGTTTATTCCTCCAGAACATGGTAATTATTATAACTACATACAATAACAATATTGGATTATTGTTCGTTTTTCTCCAATAGTAATGGATGAGTCGTTTTTTAAATGTAAATGTTTACCAAAACTTGTCTTTATAGTCTACTTGCATAGAAATACTTACTATAAATCATTAATATCAGTGAAAAAAATAAACAAATACATTAAAAACAAACAAACGAACAAAAGATTTTGATGAAATTTGAATCTGGGTGACGGTTGGATGAGGGGCGGGGCTTCTGGAACTTTCTGGAAACTTCCGGTCCATTCGATGACGGTGACGTCAGCGTGTTTGTCAGAGGACAAACAACCGACCTATTCCGGTTAACAGCCAGTCAGCGCCAGTTGAAGCTTTGTGTCGCCGAAAATCTTTATTTTTATTTCCCCCCCTGAGGATATACATTGTTTCTTAAGGTAAAAATGTGCTATTATTATTATTATGTGTTGTTATATCGTTTTAACGTGCTTTTTATTTGCCTTTCTGTGTGTTTTCCGTCGTGCTAGCCTTAGCTGTTCCTCACTAACAACCTTTTTTACAACTTGACTTCATTTTGAAACTAAAATATATTGTCGGTGCTGTTTTAAAACGATACGATAAACCTGAGTATATATAGTAAATTTAATTACATTTATCTTTCCGTTTTCTTTTCAGACCGACACACGGAAGAGAGATCGATCTTTCGAGTGCAATCAATATAGACAATCTTTGACCCGATGAAAAGACTTGCTTTTTTATTTTATTTTTTTTAAGTAAGTAAAATGTATAAGTTAATACTAGTAGTTTGGACAGCTAGTGTAAGAATACCCCCAAATCCTCCGATAGATTTGCTTTATGAGGTTTTATTTTATGTCCATGTGTTAATGGGTTAATGGATGAACACTACTCTTAAAGGGAAAACGGGAAACAAAACGCAAAGGCTATAGATCGCACCTTAAATTTATAGTAGTCGTCAACCGGAAACAAAACAATTTCTCTTAAGGGAGGTTTTATTTAATCACTGGCTGTTGTGTAAGGGCTGTGGGAGGAGTTTGGGTTACACAAGGTGACCTATTTTGGTCTTCATTTTCTAGTACGTTCTTCAGTCAGCAACTGCTTTCATTACTCAGTACTGTAATCATTTCATATGATGTCTTGCTTTCTGAGTATCTTTGCAGTATCTTTCTTTATTCTTGCTCCTTTTCAACACTCTTAACAGTTACATTGATTTAAAAAAAATTAGGTTCATTTTGCAGGTTTGACAATGAGGACTGAAGATAAGGTTCAAGTCCAGCAGAGTGATCTTGGCGAGGAAATGCGGCTAATTTTCAACCAGGAATCCTCACTGACTCCCAGATCTTCACGGTCCAGCAGTCGCAGCAGTAGTAGTAGTGACAGTTCTTACTCCAGCAGTAGTCCACGATCTTCACGGTCCAGCAGATCTCCCTCTGTGTCGCACAGGTCACGGAGACGACAACGCCACGGATCACGCTACTCTTCGTCTTCAAGCAGGAGCTCCAGCTCTCGTTCTCGTTCTCACCCACGCTGCTGCAGAGCTTCAGAACGTTCCTGTTGCCGCCATCGCCGTCGATCTCGCTCTTACAGCCCCTATCCCAGGTGCTCAACCCGTTATGGGCGACGAAGAGACTCACGCTCTATTGGCCGCTCTTCTTCCCGGGAACGTTATCACAGGAGGTCATGGAGGTCTCACTCTCGATCCTCAAGCTCCAGGAGAGCAAGAGGCACTTACGCTGGAGGTTTCAGGTGCCGATTCTCCGCCTCACCCACGAGGAGGTACTACAGGCGCAAATCAAAATCTCCGGAACGCTCTGTGCGGCTGAGTCAGAAAGGTAAACCTACTATTAGATTAGATTCAACTTGCTTGACTAGATTAATATGCTCTTAATACCAATTCGAATGACGACAAGGTGTTTTGAAAAGCATGTAGATGTTACAGATTATTTTGATACCGTCTCTCCCCAGACAAAATGGATCTTCTGAACATTGCCAGTGAGAATGCGGCGAAGGTTCTGGGAGCAGAGGTGGTGAAGCTGCCTGCAAGTGTGAAGCATACCGAGGAACAAGTGAAACAGACGTTAGAGTCCGACGCTGAGAAAAGGGTGAGAGCAGACCCAGTGCCACTGAAGAAACCACCACAGGTGAGTGTTATACACCCAAACGTACTCCTCCTTATTGACCGGAATCGGTGACGCACTGCTATGTTTGCTTCTTCCATCTAAAACGGGAAAAGAGTTTTTTCTCTTATAGATGAACAGATCTGGTTAAAAGCTGTTAAAACTGTATAAGCCTCTACTTCGCATGCACTTGAAAGGGGACTGTTTAATCTTTGGCTTAGATTTTATCTTAGTGTCATATACTTCTGTCGTAAAGCAGTCTGGGTCATCGTGTAAATTATCTCCTCAGACATGATTGTTTTTGGCCGATGGATGTAATGGAATCGTGATGAAGACAAAAAATATAGACCACCAACCCCTACATACTGTCTTGTCCAGTTTAGGTAAAAACACAATACAGGATTGTTTGTGTGTGTGTGTGTGTGTGTGTGTGTGTCCATGTGCAAAAAAAAAAGAGCAAGTGACATGAAACACATGAATAATTTTTTTATTTATAAATATCTTGGACGCTGTCTGCCGGAGCGCTTCAATTGCATTGTGTTTGTATCATTTCTGTTCCTGTAGATCACATGACAGTGGTCTGCACTCCTCCACCCATTGGAGTAGGAGAAAGAGGGGGAAATCATTTCACTTGAGAGACGCCATTTTTCAAGACGGTTTAAAATCTTGTAATGTGCAAAGGTCAAGTAACGTCAGTGCAAATATAGTTAGTCCTAGACTTTCATCACATTGAGTGATGCAGCGACTTCATCATATTCATATCCATATTTTACGAGGCCTCAGAGCACATGTCTCTATCAATAGGACTTGCATGTGAACTTGCTGATGGTTGAACTGGGTACGTTGTTATTCACCAGAGTCTTCCTCAGTTTTGTGTGAAGAACCTCAGGCATTCGGACTGGCTATTAGAGGGGCTTAAATCAGAAGAACCCTCGTATACCAAAGACAAGTCTGCGCACAGAGCGCTGGATGGGGGTTTGGAAAAAAATTTCACATACTGCATCTTTATTTATTTTTACTCTGTGTCTTATTATTTTATGAACTCTGCTTTTATACATTTTGTTTACTTTGTTCTCTGACTGCAGCACAAGCGGTTGGCAGAGATGGGTAGAAACATAGGCACCACAATGCCAAAGTCACTATAAGTAGACTTGGTTTCCTTGTTATTTGTACGTAAATTTTTCAAATCAAATTTTTTTTTTCTTACTAATTGATAAAATCACAATTATATCAACAGAGAAGAAAAAATTTCTTTAGGATGAAGGCGAGGCAGATGAAGATGTTGTGATTTCTAAAACATCTCCAGGAAGAAAACCAATTATCTTCAGTATCAGTGTAAGTAGAGAGCAACTTGGTGCCGCCATGGAATTTTTTTATAATATATTTCTAACAATTTTATTATTATTATTATTTATTTTTTTCTTCTTGCCAGGGGCTTTAATAAACAGGGAGCTGAAAATGCCACTGGACAATAAATGTAGTTTTCTGATTTTCTAATATAAGTTTCCTCTGTCCTCAGAACAGACAACGGTTCGGTAGTTCGTCGGGTTGCCAAGTGCAATGTCTCTCATTCCATTGCAGGTCTCGTCTGTCACACCCCAACAGGATGCCATATGGACAGTGGATCCCTGTCAAGACGGTTTCCACTAAAAAGCGCTGATCCTCTAGTGTTGGAGTTTATTAGTGCTGTATATATTGTAAATAGTCTGTACATATAGGAAGGAAGTGTGAAGTGGTGGATTCATCAGGCATGCTTTCTTTCAGATGTAAAGTGATTTAAGTTGGAAGAAGACAAGTGGATATCAAACAGGTGGGAGGTTTTGTATGTAACTTGTGTTTTTTGTGCTGTAAATACTTTCTAATAAAGATTTGAAGTGATGTAAGCAAATTGTACAAACAAGACATTAAACGTCTAAAAGAATTTCATGAGTCAGTGTGTAACTTGGTTATCACAGCATGATTGTGTGTGTGAAATCGTTCTTGTTCCAACCCCAGCACTACTGAGACCAAAAAACAGACCAGGAACTTGTCCAAGAACTCATTCAGCCTCATTACGTATCCCATCAAAGTCCAAAAAATTATTCCTGAGTTTGATGATGTGTCTTCCACAATCGCTTGTTTGTTCCGCAAATAAGTAAGTTTGTGTGGGTGGGGTACTAGTAGTGTATATTTTCAACGCAGTACACATTAACATATTTGTTTTTGACACATTATTTAATATTTTTCCATCTTAGCATTTATGTTAATGACATATGACTTATGTTGATCTCATATATTGTATCTCCGTCAGTAAAACGTATCTCTTTACCAAATTAAACTCGTCAACAATTCCCTAGTGAAATTGGTCCTGTACTTGGCACAAGGATGGTTTTGGAGCCCTTACCTGATTCCTGAGCCACCAGTACACGTGCTACGAGTTATACCACAAGTCTCATCCTTAACAACGCTTAAATTACTTAAGGTTGTATGGCATCAAGCATTGGCCTGACAGTTTTTAGGATAAAATCTGGAGTGTTTGGCCTGCCTGTGTGGCCCTGTGGGAACATACTTGTCTCCCGTTGCTGAGGTTGCCGGTTCAAACCACCGTGTCTGCTGTTTACCTTATGTGACTTAGCAGTTTGAATGATAAAAATACTGTTAGTTTAAATTAGATAGTTTGAATGATAAATATGCAAGAAAGGTTCTTTGTGTGAGCAAGAGTAGCTCAGTCGGTTGTTGCGGGTGTCTTGGGTGCTGAATGCTCTGAATGCACAGTTCGGTTCTGGCGTAGGGCTGTGGACAAGCCTGTGAGCCCTCATGAAGAAATGTGAGGGTTATGCTAATTAATTTTAAAAGAAACTTATAAATGTGCGTGTATATAATGTAATGTAATATAATATAGTAAAATGTAATGTAATATAGTATAGTGTAATGTAATATAATATAGTAAAATGTAATATAGTATAGTGTAATATATATATATATATATAGGGCAGAGCAGCATAACCCCTCTGTTCACCTCTCCAGGAGCCCCAGTTGGGACAGACCAGCTTTTCTCTTTTTTCTCTCTTTGCTGGATTTAGTGCCCCACCTGGTTCCAGCACCTTCAGCTCACCCTCAGGCGGTCTCGAACCTGTGTGTCCCGCAGTGACAGGACAGACCTCACCCTCAGACCATTGAGCCACCAGTGCCTTCAGAAATACTTACTTTTTTTTTTTAGGGGGCTTATCTTTTACTTTACATCACCTACGTACACAGATGAGTGTTTATAAAGAAAAGCCTGAGCTTCGAACCGTGACTGTCAGCGTAAGCAACCAGCGCACCTACCCGCTGCGCCACTAGCACCTACAGAAAACACCCCCTATATCATCTACCTACACAAACAGGTGTTTATAAAGAAAAGCCTGAGCTTTGAACCGTGACTGGCAGCATAAGCAACCCACTGACCTACCCACTGAGCCACACAGGCCTTCAGAGAGCACTTCTTTCTTTAGAGGTTTCATCTTTTACTTTACATTACCTACATATACAAAGCTGAGTCTTTATAAAGGAAAAACCCAAACCCAGCCTTGAACCAGGTTTATCAGAGCAAAACACACAGTTATCTGCACACTAAGCCACTGAGCAGCTCTCATTTAGCGACACTTAACCTTCACTCGTGTCTGACACGTTCTGTCTAGAGAACTATATATGAGATATAGATAACTGTAAGCCTGTTGCTGGCTTGACTGTAACCTCCCCACCTCTGTGGTGTGATGTCTCATTTAAGGAATAGGTGCTGTGGATCTAACAAACACCACCAGAAAATATTGAAAGTACAGCAATCTAAGAGGAGCACAGTGGGTAGTGTTGTCTTTCGGCCCTCTGGCGCAAACCTGAACTCATGTTACCATCTGTCCTACCTTGCTCTCTGTCTTCTTGGGATAGACTCCTGAACCACAACCATCCTAACCAGGATGAAGTGTTTATTGAAGATGAATTAAGGTCAGACTTAGGTCATGTGCATGGAGAGCACCTTAAAATAAGGGCATGGTTTACTTTAAGAAGCTGACAAAAGACATAACTGAGTGCTTGCAAACTGTTTAACACGACCTGATAGCTACAGAAAAAAGATTGCAGCTATTTACATACACTTAAATAGTGTGGTAATGGGAAACATTTTGGATACATAATTCCTGCGATAATTGGGATTTCCAGCGGACGGTCTTCATTACGTAAAATTTTAGACTTATACGACCTTACTCATTAGTGACTTTTATACGATTTTTACCAGAACCCCCATTCTCTTGACTGTAGACTGTAATGGAATGAAAAGATTTGGAAATAAGGGCTAGTCTCTGTTATTCCACTAGGCGGCAAAATAGAGCAATAAACACAGGACCATAAGCTCAGCTTATGTTTGCAAGTTTTCTGTTTTGTGTGTGATCGATGTTCAATCCATTTGTGCATTCAGAATGTACCTTTCAAACAAATGCTGATAAATGAACACATTTTAGAGGAGTTAAGAGGGGATTTGTTGTTGTTCTACTAAACTGATTTCATTTTGTGGCCCGTCATCTAAAACAAGCTTAGCCATGTATGACAGAAACAGATATATTTCTGTCACATTTCCATGATATCATTATTGATGTTCATATATTAACAGCTAAATTGTTGTTCCCACATTGTTGGTACCCAATGAAGCAATCTAAAATCTAACCCTCGGGTGTATCTGATAAAATGGCGGATGGACGGGATTCACTGGAAACTCGTGTAAATAACTACGTGAGATAGTTTGTATTTTGACTGTATTTCTTGTATTTATCTGAAACATGCACATAGGTTGTTGTGAAGGACACTTTTTTGAAGGACACTTTGAAGGACACATATTTATAAATGTAATATCAGTCGAATCACCCAAATCGTGACACTTTGAGTCGATGGTGAAAATAACCCCGAACCCAAGTGGAACAACATCCGCTAGATGGTGGTAGTGCTACAGAAAGGTCAGCCTCGTAAAAGTGCGTTAAATGGCGGCTTTTGGTTTGACAAGTTGTTCAGTGCAATGTTTTCCTGCTCCTTCTCCCTTAAGTCTCACTAAGCTGCACATGTTACTGGTTTTCCAGCTCGATCACATCTTACTCAACTCATCAGTTCAGTACTAAGCTGTAAGAAAGCAAACTGAAAAGCCAATTTCCTTTCATCTGTTTTAATGCAGTGTTGGCAGGCAGTCGAAGATGTGACCACATTAAGTAGCACGAAGATCAGGGAAATCAAGAGACAAATAGAGGAACAACGACTATACATAATAAGTGCACAACCTGCTCTCGTCTAGAGGCATGTTTAACATCTATAACTTCACTTTTGGGATTAATAAAGCGTATCGCTCATGGCCACATACAAGCATACCTTCTCATGATTGCTAATAGCATCCTAAAATGTAACAAGATTGATTAATTTCATTTTCAAGGCTGTCTTTAAGAACGAAAGACGACAGAGTGCTCTGCTACAGGAAAACGAAGCGGAGAGCCGTTATCACCTTAAAGTAATAATCTGCCAATGTTAATGATATTTATTAAAGAAGAAAACATCATACCTTTTATCCGTTTATAGTTACACATAATGTTCTATCACTTACGCTATAGCAGCTATAAACAGTCTTTCTCTCCCCAGCCTCACTTTTTCTCCCCTCACTCTTGAAGTTAGTGAGACAAAAAAAAACGCAGCTAGCCACCTTATTGAGAGGTGCAAACTCCTCTGTCCCGAAGACTTTACCTCTGACTTTCACAAAGCGCCGACACTGGAGACTCCTTCCACAAATCTCCTCATAGAAAACCTGACCATATCAACAATAACAAGCGATTTTGAAATCCGTTCATGCGGCTGCAGGTTCTATGTTCAGGTGGTATATTCCACAATGATGTCTTTGCGATTGTATACTCTTTCTCGCGTAATTATATTACCTGTGCTTTGTAGACGGAACTGCTATCAGAGCTGCAGTTACAGAAAATTAATGAACACCTTCTGTTCAATCAGATCCAAGAATGGTATATTTTCTATTATGAAACAGCAGACAGTAGAGGAATAGGTTCCTTCTGATGCATGACATTTATAAATTTATGATCACTGTCAAGCCAGTTTATTAGTACATCAGATCAACCTGTCAGAAAGAGACGTGGTTTTGGCAGACGTCCAGCTGAACCAACTTTGTTCTCTCTTTCAATGATAAATATATCAACAGGCTGAATTCTTTTTGGCACATTCGTCTTTTATGTTGTGTAAGATTCCTGAAGTTTGCCTTTACATGCACGAAGCAGTAATCTCCATTATACAATACTGGAATCAAGCGTACTTATTTGTGGAACAAACAAGCGATTGTAGAAGACACATCATCAAACTCAGGAATAATTGTTTCGACTTTGATGGGATAAGTAATTGGGAGGCTGAATGAGTTCTTGGACAAGTTCCTGGCCTGGTTGGAACAAGAACGATTTCTTCCTGATCACAAGATCTACCTCATGCCTGAACTTCAGGGCACTAAGTGGCTAGTGTGAATAGTTGCACTATACCGTATACATAGATGATGTTTTGTACAGCATTCTTATATAAGAGATTCATTACTTTTAGGGATTTTAATAAAAATGGACACATCTATGTAGCAAGAATTCTTCACCAGTATGGATTTAGGCACTGAACCACAGAAATCAACCTCGGGCCTTTCATCCACTGGCACTTCTCTTAAGTACGAGATTTATAAAAAACTAGAGAGAGAGAAAACTCTGTGCAATACTGCTGTAGGCCAACCAACATCAACTCTTTTTTTAAAGAACAGAATTGTTACTGTTAATTTTTCCTAAGAATTAGGAACTGTTACTGTTAATGGAAAGTTATAAGAAATAATGTCATGCTGCACAAAGAGAAAAGAGAGCACAAGGACAGTGACTGTGCATAAAGGGACCTGTTGTTAGTGATGCACAAACTGTCTGCGAATTTCACTTGAAATACAACAAGCCTTTGAGGCAAACTGCAACTGACGTCTAATTAGCTGTCCTTAATGCCACAGCTGCCAGGCACCTATTAAAACCAATCACATGTCTAAAACACTCTCTGTAGCGCCTGATTCAACAATTATTTAGCAATAAAACTGTCTAATAAAATTCACTGACAAATTGTGGGAACTGTTCTGTGCTTCAGCTGAGTGGCTAATCAGTGATCTGATGCTCCAACCCTAGAGCTTCTCTAAACAACATGACCATGTGATTGGCCAGTAAGTGAAGGAAAACCTAGAGTCTACTCTCACAGTATTTCTACAGCATTATGAAAATTGGATTATTTTCCTTTAATGGGAAATCATGAAGTATATTACAATACTCTCTCTCTCTCTCTCATACTATTTCTCCTCCATATATACATATATAGAACGAAGGTTTTGTATGTATTATCCGTATATAGTTACACTTAATGTTGTAGAATGTCCATAAAACAGGGATCAATTTCTAACTTCTTTTTTTGAGAGAGGGAATTGATGGATCATCCGCTCCAGTCTGACACTCACCTGTCCAAATATAATTCAAACCTGGGCAAAATATATAATTCAGGGCAGCTTAGGAATCGTGATGCACCACTTCTTGTATCTGTGCTTCGAGGCTGATAGACGTCATGCCCAGCTGTTTCCACTAACACACACACACACACACAGGCAAGACGATTTTTATTCAAGATGACAAAAAAAAAAAATACACAACATGACAGACTCCATTTTCACACCACAGACCGGTATATGAATGGTATTCATTTACACTAACGGGATTGTTCAGGCTGATCAGAGCAGTGTCTATACGTCAGAGCATTAAAAAGAGCAGTAATCAAGAAAAAAACATAAAATACACAAAAGCATTTAAGATGATCTGAAGAAAACTTGCCATCTTGATAACACTGACAGCTACACTGCGGTTCCTCTCTCCAGGTTCTGCTTGATCTCGGCGGTGTATTTTCCGTAGAAGCGCTCGGCTTTCTTGTTGAACTTGGCGTTTCTCTCGTTGATGTAATCGATGTCGGCGTCATCGTTGTAGGCTCTGCGCCTGCTGAATTTGGAGCGCTTCTCGATTCTGGTAGGAGGAAAACAGAAAGAGCGCACCTCTAAGTCTTTAAGGTTTTAAAAGCATGTGCTCAGACTCAATAATATGTACAAATGTTTTGACAATTTATGTCATCCTGTCTGGCCGCCACAGCCCTGTAGAATTTCTCATAAAAATAAAATACAGAGATGTAAGCCTCTACAGACCTCATCTCTCTCTCTGTCACACACACACACACACACTCATGCACGCACACACACACACGATTCTATAAACATAGTCTCTGTCACTCCTACTGTTTCTCGACGTCCTCCTGCATGCGGTCAATGGCGTCTCTAGAGGGAACGTGCGTTCCGTGGATCAGACTGTTGGTGGTCGGATGGAAGTCTTCACCACTGAGAGGAAACATAGGCAAGAGCTCAGGATTTATCGTNTCATCATCATCAGTAAACATCATTCCAAATAAACTGTTCAGAACCTTTTTGACCCGGAGAATCCAAAAACACTGCACAACATTTTCTATAATCCAACTGGACTAAGTTACTAAGCCTTAGATCAAAGCAGGTGACTACAGCTAATACAAGAGCTAAATAATGCAGACTATCAGGAAGAACCAGACATCAACAGGGAAGCGTAACTGGAGTATGGGAATGCTCACCACTCCTCTCTTTGTCTATCGTAGCTTTCCATATCAGGCTTTATCTGCTTAGTGAGCCTCTGGTATTGCCTCAGCTGGGCCTCGGCGTACCCTACAGAGAGAACAAAGAAGTAATGAACAAATTAAAAAAAGCACGAGTAACGACAGATGATGGGGTGACCGAGGGCAGAACGTAATTACCGTAACTGATCACAAACAGGGGTCGAAACCCAAACCAGGCCCACTTCAATTTCTACATCGTTTAATCTGCCAAGATTGCAGACGCACTGGAGAGACTCAGCTCCACTGAGAAATTCAGCTTTTAGCTCACTAACATTTAAAACGGCATGAACTGTGTGCCTTTGCCCTTTTACGATATCACTAACTAAACGTCACATTTCATTTTCCATACAGTATTTCTAATGCTAAGAAAACAGCAACTGGTAATAAATGTCCTGTTAAAACCTCAGCTCCAGTTGAAGTTAAAGGCTGAAAGACAGAAGTGGAACTTATGTTGACCCACTTCTGTGCCAACAAAAATATTTTTTAATATAATAATAATAATAATAATAAGCGAGCACTAGATCTTCTGTCAGTAGAGGCATTTGTTTACGGCTATACGCAGCCAGAGTGGCACGTTCTCTGTTTATACGGCACCATTACTTTTGTCAAAATTAAATGATTAGTTTTATTTGTCTTAATTTATTGGTTGTGTTGGCTCACTGTCCTTATTTTTCCATATTTTTTAATTAATGCCAGTCTCTGACCTAGTCTCAGTCATTATTTAACAAGGAAAAGAAAAACAGGTGGAAAAGCTTCCAACTGTCCAATCAGAGATATGTTTCACCAAATCAATTTAAAATTCTTTAACGACAAACATACTCCAAGCTGTAAGATTTTTTCTCCAAGGGCAGAGATGAAAATATTCATAGCACTTACTACTATGAGAAACAGTTACATCCTAATAATGCTAGAATGCTCAAATCTTTCACCTGAGAAGCCAGGATCCGGGTTTTTCTTCTTCTTTTTCCTCTCCCATCTCTCAGCATCCTCTGCGCTGATCTCCAGCAGTTTCACGCGGTGGTAATCCTCGCCTCGAGCCGCACACTCCTAACGCGCATACAGTTAAGCTGATTTAAAACTGGTGCAGATACACCGGAGCAAGATGTCTCGCTTTAGACGTTTCTGCATTTCTGTGCATGAAGACTTGCATTATTGGCAGCAGAGGTATAAACCTTGTGGTTACACGCATAAGGAGGTCACGTGTGACAGCGCTCGATATCTTATAAACAGTGCAAAACACATCGAGCCTGTTGTCATAGAAACTGACTACACACTAACGACGCAGTAAATCGAGCTCCGGGTGAAAACCACTGGAGCATTTATTTAGGAATGTTTATAGCAAACAATTTGTATATTGTAAAATATAATTTCAGATAAATTACATTTTTAAGGACTTATGTAGTCTGTAAAGTGCTGAAAATTCATGGCGTCATCGTGTTCTTTACCTTCTTCTTTTCGTCCACCATGAGCTCATACTCGAGTCGAGCTTTCAATCGGAGGGTCAACCTCCCGTCGAAATCGGCGAACAGGAGGAGGTGGTGAAGGACTACTAAGTCAAATGCTCGGAGATTCTGCAAACAGGAGAGTGACAGAGCCTCTGTAACATTTTTAATTCTGCACAAGTTTTAATCTAAAAGTGACTTACAAGCGAGGCAGAATTCAGTCCAAGCAGACGGCTGAGCAGCTTGATGGCCCAACACTGGCTCACCTGTAGTCCTGAGATTTGAACTCTCTTACAAGTTTTTGGTGTAGTACATACTGTACAACCTCAACTGTGACTTTTACTGTAATAAATGCTACAAATCTAAACGTAAACAAGTTACAGACACTACGTACACCACACTTGCATTTCTACAGTAAAGTACTTTCTAAGTGAAGTGCAAAATATTATGTACAAAACTGCCAAATAAGGTAAGAAACTCTCTCATGTCATTCTGTAATAAAAGGTTAAAAAATAATGGCACCCCTGACCACAAAAAAATTCAGACAGCTACATTTCTTTTTTTACCCCCACAGAGCAGAAACTAATGAGTTTGTTATATAACTTTTTGACATTTTACCTTTCATTATTTAAACAAGTTTTTTTCATAAATACGGAGATACACCTGGACAAAGTCCTCAGGTCTTTGTCACTCAATCTTTTTCTCCTGTTACCTCGACTTAATTTCCATAAACATGAGTATAAAGTGATCAGTTTGTGTTGTCTTACCCTTTTTAAATGCAGCTCTCGGAACTTTCTCAGCCTTTCCTCTCTCTTCTCTGATGCTAATGTTTCCGTCGGTTCCTCATCACTGGCTGGTCCACACACCTACATTCAACAAGACAACACACAACAGCTCATTTACACAGCAAACCCGGACACAACCAGTCTGCAGCGCATCCATGGGCCTTACACAGAGAGTAAAATCAATTAGATCACAACATATAAACCGCAAAAAGCAACAGAAAGGCATCGGTCCGATTAGCCTGCACAGCTAATACTAGCTAGTTAGCTTAAATCCCGGAAGGTCAAAATTGATGTCAAAAACGAAATTATAAATAAAAATGTGTCCTGTAATTGGTATTTTACAAATGATCACAATATCAAATCTAAACAAGTAAAAAATGCAGTTTTCTTGATTTCCACGCTTGTGTTTACCTCTGTGCCCGACGCCATGTTGGTTTATTGCAAAACCGGAAGTGGTCCGTTACTGTACTACAGTCCTGGCGGACTCTTAATTTGCGAAAAGCAGTTCCTACCCTTTAGGTAAGCTTTGTGTTGCCCTTTAATATTTACACTTAAAAAGCTTAATAGATTAATTAAACATACACTTAATTACCCAAAATAAGTTAACACATGTGTTGCCTAATAATGCTTTCATAATGATACGACCAATATTAAAATTAATTACAATAAAAATATAATTCCTGATAGTCTTGATATTTGTCAAATCTGGATAAGGTGCCTTGATAAAAATGTTCTTGAGTCTTTGATGCAAGACACTACAGGTGAATGTAGCTAGATTTATTCATTATAAATAAATGTACATTTATTTTTGCAAATGAGGCTTTGTCTAATTAAATATATGTACATTTGCTTACTTAATGAAACTAAAAATCTAGTCTTTGGATGAAGTTAAAAATCGCAACAGTTTGTAGGAATATCATTTTGTTTATTTAATCAATAAAACAGTATCCACCTGTTAGGGATATTCCACCTATCCCTATCTTCTGCATCCTCAACACTTGCACCCACTAGCTTCATCTCCTCATTTATTACCTCGACCAACAGTAGCCCAGTTTCCACCGGCGCCCTGTAGGTTCGTTGTTAACCCGGGCCTCGACCGATCCGGTATGAAATTCAGACGATTCGCATGATTAAATTTGGCAATGTTTTACGCCCTTCCTGACGCAACCCTCTCTATTTATCCGGGCTTGGGACCAGCACAGAAGTCACTGGACTGTGACCACCATGGCTAGATTTCTCAATGTCAATATCTCAGTATCAAATATCTTTGAGGATAAAAATGTTTTTAAAACACTACGTGTTTCCACTGTTGTTAGTGTAGTTTAAGAATCACAAAGGAAATATAATGTGGTGGTTGCAAGTGGGCAAATACAGTTCTGATATTTCTTTTTTTAATATAAATACAGCTTGTGATCATGTACATGCAAATGTCGAAGATGCTATACATGTAATTTATCCAAAAAATCAGAAAAAAATAGTTTTTTTTTCAAGTAGTGACTTGCCATGTAATAGTGTACCAGTCTGTGTGAGTGCAGTAGATTCTCCAGTCNCTGCCTCTAAATGAAGCTGCTCAGAGAGATATAAACAGAAGCTAAGACACAAATGCACACCCAACAAACAAATTACAAAGGATAATCCACTTTTGACACTCTATTAAGTGAACAGCTAAGCAGAAAGGATGAACACGACAGAAAGAGTTAAACCTTCAGGCCTCTCACCGTCTTCAATGCTTCATTAGCAGTAACATGTTGCTCAGACCCAGTGGCCACTTTTCCTGCACGATTACTGTTGTTATAATTAAACGTTCTTTTTTGGAGGATGTAATTAAGTGGAGTTTATAGTGTTAGATTAAAGCGATCTCCAGATCACAGGCAACGTTAATGGACTGATGCACTTTAAGTGTACACCAGATGGAATAGCAGCATCGCAGCTATAAGATAGCTAAATAAAGCTCAGCAGACCCCCATTTGTCAGCTCAGGCTTCTGGATAACTGCACACAAGGGGACACTATCATGCTTCATTGTATAATTTGTGTACTGGTAACAGAAAAAAAGCTACATATTTAAGAATTCTGCACAAATGAAATATTTCAGCAGGTTTTCTTTGACACTGGATAATCTTCCCGCCACCCAGTGTTGCTCCCCACGTTGCAGCGCAGTCCTAAGGCAGCTGCCTAACATCTGGTGGGATATAAACTTTGTGGCCAATAAAATCACCCAGCTTCCTTAATTACTATTTCTGTCATTTCCGCAGCCAAGAACTTATTAACGCTGTGCCAAATCAAACACGGCCCCTTCACTGGAGGCGCTGCTGCGCCGTGTGCCAGGCCTAGTCTGTGCACGTACCAGCTGAGGGGAAACCCACACACAGACTCGCCCTATTGTTCACCACATCTCCTCAAGCCATCATGCACATGTAAATAAAATGAATGGTTATTGTCACTGGTTCCGTTACCACCACCCAAACGAACCACAGCTACAATTAAATTAGCTCCTAGATATTGGCCATGTTCGATTGCTTTATAATTGTTTTCTGTGCTTCACAGATTTCTTCCTTTTAGCCTTTTGGCGTCCTCCTTGCTTGCCTCCTCAGCTTTACGCTTCCTCACTCGCCATGCAAGTGGTTTGGCTTTCTGTAGAGTCTAGGAGGAAAGAGACATTTATGAATCTCTTCCTGTAGGAACAATTTCTCACCTAAGACAAGCTCCCATTCCAAAATTCATAAAATTACCACAGGAGAAGTGGAAGAAAGATGGTCAACACGAACAAAAGTTCCACAAACTATATAAAACCCAGCCTCGTGTCCTCTCTACTCGGCTGAGACGTGTGGATTCAATCAGAAGCAGGATGTTTAAGTTGTGATCTTGAAGAGCCGAATACTTGGCACTGATTTCATGCTTTTTATCACTGCTGATACCAGTCATGGCCATGGAGCACACATGAAAAGAGCTGCCTCTGAGATCTTTTTTATGTACAGGATAAAATTTGGATGAAAATATCAATGAAAATAAATGTGATGCCTCACAAAAGCCTCACAGATCCGACAGCATGTGTTTCACGTGTTGTTAGAGCCAAATACCCTGAACATTTTAGTCATGTTTCTGCATGTGCTGCTTTCTTAATGGCAACAGGCTAAAATATAATATAGATGTGGATCATAGTGTTTAGTTTTTGTTGTTGTTGTTGTTGCTGAGGCTTGCTAAGAAGTTGGAACAAACAAAATGCAAAAACATTTCAAGAACACTGTTAGACAAGAAGTCTGTGATTTTTAGAGCCCGCTGGTGGCAAAGGAACACTAACAAGCTCATCTTTATCTCTGACTGACCACACATCCTCTGTTAAGATGTGAGGCAGCGTGGGAAAACCCTTTAGACACATTTTCGACTTTATACACAGTTCTGAACAGACTTTCTTGAACTGAAAGTAAAATTCCAGTAGAGTGTAAATACCCTCAGCAGTGAAAAGGGAGAAAACGGCATTTAAAGATTTCGTTCCGATTGAGTTTCACTGACACTTTGACATCTGGTATCTGATGACAAACAGACCTGATTAGACTTAAATCCATTTCACTATGTTACCTAGCTATCTAACGGTCTGATCAAATCATGACGTGCACGGCATTGAGGAAATCACACTGCAAGGTTTTAGACATCTTTTGGCACACTGACTGTTTATAGCATCACATTTGTTCAACTGCCTCCTTACCAACATGATCTTTGCAGGAAGATAGATTTAAATATAAACAATAGTGTTTCCATGTCAGTTAGGTAAAATATACTTATGGTTTCTTAAATGTAAGGTGTCAAAGTATGCTACAGGCAAGAAAAGACCTCGTTCTGAACAAAATCTTTTCTTCTTTTCGGCCAAAATTCAGCCACAGTGACACTGATGGTTTTCCCAGACCACCACACATTATGACTCATGAGTCAGCTTCTAAAGAAAAGGGACAGGGATGATCAGACGGTCCTCATCTTCTTAATACTGTTTCATTCTTCTTCATTTCTTCTTCTAGTTTTCCTCTTCTCTCTTTTTTCCTTAACACTTACACACTGTGGCAATACAAATGTACCACTGTGCGTTGTGCCATTAAAACATCTTAACATCTGAACTGAGTGAATTCAATAGAAATGGAAACAGAAGCCTGAAATGAAGTACTTACTAAGATCCATTTCATTATAATATTCCAAATCATAGTATATATGGCATTATTGTCTGATTATTAAATAGTATATAAAGTATAACAAGACTTTAAGAATTTTTTATTATATAAAAATATAACAGTATGCCATAACAGTATGACACAACTGTCGTACATGTGAATATGAACCATGCAGAAGGTCACTGTGATTACTGACAATGTACCACATTGACCAATTGAACCAATGTTCAGTCAGTAATTAGCAAAGTATCATTATGTCACCCACACTTGTGACTTAGTTGACAGAAATTTAATGTTTACACTCAGATCTTCCACCTGCCTTCATCTGAAAAAAAAAAGAGAGCTCCTGTTAAGAGTGATTAAGTTTTTCCCATGAGCAAGGAGCAAAGGACGATCATGGGCAAGAAAGAGTCACCCAGTCCTGTTCCACATTCATGTGATTATTGTAGAGAGACGAGAATAAGAAGCAGAGAGAGCAGTTTTGATTGTCTGATCAGGGATTAATACACTTGTTGAAAAGCCCAGTGTGGCTCTCTGTCAGTCCTAAGATTTGAACTCACAACCTTCTGGTCATTAGTACAGAACTGTTTAACCTCTTGTTTAACTGTTTTAACATCAAACTCAACAAGGAACACCAAAAATGAACGATTTATTTGACATATCATGAGTCTGTAGGTATTGAAACCAAGTTTTGAAGCATGCTGAGCTGTACTGTGCTGTAAAAAATAAATAAATAAGGAAGATCAGCAGGGGGAGCTACGCATCACACAATGGCATGAGAGCTTTGTTCTGTGGTAAAACAGGATCTGTGCACTGCAAAAAAGTTATTATTAATAATTACAGTGTTGTCAAATGCATCCTATATTTCTCATCATGATATAATTATTAAAAAGTTTTAAGACTATTAAACTCAGGCATTTGTGCAGTGTACATCTCAAGAATAATTATTAATGTGGAACCAAGACACTAACATGACTATATGTATTGTATATTCCATAGGAATAAGACAAAAATACAAAAATTCACTACACATAAGTAAGAAATAAAACACTCGTTGCCATGCTGTTATGGGAAAATAATCGACGGCAGGGTTTTGTGATGAAGCAGTGTTACTCTTACCACCCCACAATGTTTTTGTGTTTTATTCCTGGTATTTATTCCACAGCGATTTGCCAGGAATGTTTATCAGAAACATCATGTCATATTTTTTTATCAGTTTATAGTTACATTTAATGTTGTGGAACATCTACCAAACAAGTGAGTTCCTATTCCCATCATCATACGTTGCCAAAGCCATCCATCCTGAATTCCTAAAGTTACAAGTTTACCTCTGACTGTTACAAAGCACTAACACTGGAGACTCCTTCAAACCTGTGATTTGAACCTGGGATCTGAATAACAGCCAGAACTGCTTTCAGTATGGCTGCTATTATAGAAAATGAATCAACACCTTCTGATCAAATAGTTTTGAGAATTCAAAAGTGCTATAATAAAAGAGACTCTCGTATACAGTATAATCGAAAGTACATTAGTTGTTGCACATCACAACATTCATCATGTACTTAATGTACATAATGTACTTTATTTATGTACAGTCTTTAATATTTCAGTGCAAGGCAACTCCAAAACAAGGACAAGAGAGAATTTAAGGTAAAACCAAGGAGCAGAGAAATAAGCCTACAAAGATATCCAGTGAATTCTCAGCCAACTCAGGCAACACACACACACACACACACACACACACACACACACACACGCACACACAAATGTCCGAGAAGAGAAGAAGAGCTCCCACATGCAAATGTTATTCCCGTCCCTCTCTCCCTATCTGACCTTAACTGGCGAGTTTCTGAACAGTAGGCTGTTGTGGAGGTTTTTGCGTGGAGAGCCTGGCACTCAAACAGCCCATGGACACACAGCTGTGGAGAGACACAACCCCTTCTCTTATCTTATAACCCTGTATATTGTTGAGAATCACGGAGGACACAAAATGAGAGAGAGAGGGAGAGAGATGGAGAAGAGAAAACTCTTGATTTTTTTTTTTTTCGCCCAGACCAAAGAGATTCTTTTGTTCTGCGTTCATCCTTTCAGCGATCAAACACCAAACATGAGCCAATTCTTAAATCTCACATCCTGATCTGATCACGGAGCGTTTTTGATACGAACGTTTATTCTGAGAAGTGCTTTTCCTCAGAGAGTAAACAGGTTAAAGGGAATGAAGGAAGGAGAGGAACTGGGATCGATTATCAGATCACTTATGGCAGATTGTACATTCGTCCATTTACATCTTTTCGTTTAGCAGAAGCTTTTAGCCAAAGCAACTAACAAGTGACACAGAATCCAGACCAAGTACAGAGCTGACACTGATGCAGGATAAGTGCTGAAATGTTCACTAACTGACCAGAAACCAGTGTGAGACGGATGCTGGAAGATCAGCAAGCCATAGCTAAACACGAAGGCACAATAAAAATTACCCTAAACCTTATAAAATGTGTTTTTTTTTTCTTTTGTTATTAAATCCTTTTTAGGGAAAATTGCTGTGGTTTTCTTTTAAAAAACAGGGGGAGCTGAAAATGTTTGGAAAATCTGAGTTAGTACGGCTTCCTCGATCCCTTGCTGCTCATAAGTCTTCATCTTAGAAGGCAGTACACTGATAGTTAAAATGGTTTGAAGGCTGCAATACATCACGACATTGCCAAGATATCGACATATGCTAATGGTCTCTAACAAATATTGTCAGAAGTAAAACCTTTTATTAACCTCAAAAACAATTACAAAGGAAGTATTTGTCCTGATTCCTGGATTCAATATGAAAATGCAGAACATTCAAATCTAGGCTGCAGGAGGAAGGGGGCGGGGCATGCATAGCTGTGCTTTTTTCAAATTGCTGTTATCTGTAATTCTTCATAAGGGTAAAAATCTAATGATTTTTTTTTCTATGTGAAATTATGTCTGGTAATTTACACAGAATATACACAGTGTCCGAGGTTAACAAATATTTATTATCTATCCCACCAGGCAAGTGGCAAGACATTGGAGAAAGACAAGGATATGTTCATAACCCTCTTCTAACAGCGTTTCTGATGTAACACATTTTGTGCCCCCAAGACCAGCGTACCGTCTATGAGTACATTTACATTTACGGCATTTGGCAGACGCCCTTATCCAGCGACTTGAGCAGTTGAGGGTTAAGGTCCTTGCTCAAGCTTGGTGGCCATGAGTTTGGGGATCAAACTCATGACCTTCCGATTAGGAGTCCAACGTCTTAACCACTGAACTACCACTTCCCTCTCACATGGACTCTCACATCACAAAGACAGCTTAGTGCTGGACTTCATTGTGCTCAGTTTTGCTCAATGCGTCCACAAACCTGCATGTTCCTGATTCTGAAAAGATCATCAGTCATCCATGCACACTTATTAATCTGACTAGACAAAGTCAGCCAGATCTCTGTGTGTAGTGCAGCAACCCGTGGGATTTGGAAGCAATAAGCTACAGTTACAGTAAAAAAACACAACAACTATAAGTCTGGACATGAAATCTGCTTGTCCCAGGCACGGATTTGTCCATCCATGAGTACATACACTCTATAGCCAAAAATATGTGGACACCTGACCATCACACCAATATGGAGGCCTTCCTCAAACTGTTGCCACAAAGTTGGAAGCACAGAATTGCCTAGAATATCTGTGTGCTGTAGCTTTACAGGTTCCTTTCATTGAAACTAAAAGGCCCAAACCTGTTCCAGCATGACAGTGCCCCTGTGCACAAAGCAAGCGCCATGAACACATGATTTGCCAAGGGAACTCGAGTGGCCTGCACAGAGCCTTGACCTCACTAATGCTCTTGTGGCTGAGTGAGCACAAATCCCCACAGCCACGCTCCAAAATCTAGTGGAAATCCTTCCCATGAAGAGTAGAGCTTATTATAACAGTAAAGGGGGATGTTCAGCAAGCACATCTTGGTGTGATGTCAGTTGTCTACAAACTTTTGGCCGTATAGTATACCCTCTTCCATTCCTCAAGACATCTGCTTGTTTATAGGCTGTCTTCTTCACATCAGGTCTGATGATTTGCTTCTTTTGAAATGATGGATCTGTTGATTTGCTTTCTCTTTTAGAGTGTTGTCTAGTTGTTGGACACACCCTTATTTCATTCTTGGGATTCTTTCTTTTTGCAGATAAATTGTAAATTGTGAAACAGTGCTCCATTTTTTTTTCTGAGGAACCAAGTTAGATTGAATTTGTTAGAAACCACATAGAGCCCTAAACACAAGTTAGGTAACATAAAGACAAGTTCAACAAGCAGTGATGAAAATTTATCTAAATAAAGTGGATATAATGTGGAGTCCCATTACAACTCAGAGGGCTGGACAAATTCTCTCTCTGCCAGGAAAGGTTGAGAGATGCCCTGAACCGCGAGTGTGTTTGGTTTATTGCTCTCTTTCATCGATTATGGAATATCTTTCAGGACTGCTGGCAAGGATTACATCATCGCTGTTAGATGTTATGGTATTATAGTGGAGAGTGCCAAACTGTAGTTTTGCTTCTTCTTCGTTTAAGAGGTTACAGTAGGAACTGGAGTCTTAATAAAATATAAATAATATATTAAACACAGCTGTGCATACTTCGGCCTGTGGCAAACTGTTTCTCGTGTTTAAAATGTCCATTTGTGTCTTTTTCTATATCTGTAACAATCATATAATTTCCAAGTTACTACAGATAACTGATTTGCAAAATGGCAAAAACCATGAAAAGGATTTGACTGTTTCTTTTTTTCAGCATTTCGTTTATTGTCAGTGTTTTCAGTAAAAGTACAATTTGTCCCTCATGCAATAGAAGGTGGTAAAAATGACATTCTGCTCCTTTATTGAGAAAAGTAAAAATAAAAGAAACATATATGTGACTCTGGAAATGATCTTTGATAAAGCTATTTGTATATAATTGAACATATATTAAAATTATGCAAAGCTTAAACCTCACTGACTTCTCTTAAAATCACAGAATCGTTAGCTAGAACCCAAATAAACAAGTGCATCTATACGCCTGCTAGACGCTTTAGTTGCTTCTTGTGTTATTCTGCTGAGAGTTGGACCACATCATTAATCTACGTGAGCCAACTGTAAGCATGAAATATAATTACTTTTAAAAAGTGGGGAGCACATCCAGTATGATCCTCTCTTTCTGGTCCACCGAGGGTCTCTTCCTCACCCGCAGCGGTTAGTGGCTTTTGGCATACACACACACACACACACACACACACACACACACATGGGTTATTAGAAAGCTGCTGTGCCATGCTGTGCTGGGCCAAGCCATGGTGCATGAGCTCACTTCCCTTCCACAGTTACGGTGGTTTGAGATTGGCCTCTGGTTGGCGTGACGGTTTGCGCCCCTGAACAGAGGCGAGTGTACGCTAGATGAGACACTTGTGGTCGTCATCTCCAGCTCTCTCTCTCTCTCTCTCTCTCTCTCTCTCTCTCTCTCTCTCTGTCGGGGCCCTTAAATGGGCTTTGTTCCTTCCATATAATGCACAGGATTTATCATTTTTTTAAATCACCCATGCATTTAGCTAATCCATGTCAGGTGTTTTACACACAACGGTGTGTTGCGTGGTAGGATCTGAATCTTGGTTAATGCAGTGATGAGGTATTTGGATGTACACCCCGGTTTTGGTGGTTGTGGCCTATGTGTCCCAATATGGCATTCTTTACTCAGTACAGTTATCACAGATGCTAATTGCCTCAGGCCAGACCACTACAGTGGGATATGGCTTTGTAACCCAAACCCATGAGGTAGTCAGAGTCAGACACCAAGCAGCGCACATGTTCTGAATGATTGCATGGCCTGGAATGACTACAGAACCTCTCGTCACGTACTTAGTAATGGATGCACTGTTTGCTTGGGATCCTTGACCCACTGGCCTTTTCTTTTGATTTTATAACACCACACATGGTGTCACATGGTGACGGTTCCCTTCAAGTGGAAATTTAGGAACATTGGGAATGAGGTGGGAATACATCCTGGATGGGATACCAGTTCATCACCAGGCACTTTGCATACACACATTCACACACTCATTCACACTTAGGGGCAATTTGCATACACACAACCTCCACAGAGCTCAGGATTATACCAAAATGATTTTACAGTGTAGCAATTTTACCATATTCCAGGAAAACCTGTTCTAATCGTATTCTCGGAAGATGACCTTGATGACGCATGTTTATTAAAAATTAAATCAGACAATCTTGTAATTAAAAATGGGCAAGGGGCTGAACATCAGGCAAACAGAGCAACCCAATCAAAATCAAAACGAAGGGCAGAAAAAAATAAAAATAAGGAATAATGAACAAAGAAAACAACGCTCAGAAATGCAGACTGAAATTCAGACAAACTCATGAATGTTTTGTTAAAAATATTTTTAGTCTCATTCCACTTTTAATAAAAAATCTACAATGGGAACATGGAGATGAAACTAGCCTTCTGAGCTGAGCAGCGCTCTACTTCCTGTTCAAAGGCAGAACCAGCTACTAATCGGAATATTTTTCTGTGCCTCTTGTGTTTGTGGCTTTATAGTTTCACAGTCGAGTGACTCTGCTTCATAGGCGCCCGCCTCGCTGCACCAGGGCCAGGCTTCCAATAAAACCTAATCGTTTCAATTTCCTCATATCTTATTTCAGTCGTTTGCTTTAATCTCTTTGGCTTTTTGTAGAGATGCCAGCGTTACCCATGAACGACTCTGGTAAAGAGAGAGACAGAGACAGAGAGGAAGGAAGGAAGACAGAAAGAGATGGCAGAGAAAGAGAGAGCGAGAAAGTCAGAGCGTTTATATTTTACTCTGAATACTGAAATAGAGGTTTTATGGATTTGTAAATGAGAAGATTGGGGGAGCAGCTGACTGATTTTTCTCTTTAAATATGCTGAGTCTGTTTAAGTCTGCTTAAGTAAACATGTTAAAGGCCTTGATTCATCCATTTATGGAATTAATTCAGTTTTATAAATTAATCCTTTACAGCAGTACAGTGATGAATGCACTTGAAAATACTCTTCCAGAACAAAAAAAAAGTCTACTTCAGTGATTCTAGTTTCTAGTAATTCTTTTTAAAACATAAACTATCATGGCTTGAATTTTTGTAAACTATTTAGCTAAAGGCAGCTCACTGAGTAATGAAGAAATTTCACAAACTGTCTTGAATTTTCAAAACAGACTTCTCATCTGCTCAGAGTCTAAGGCGCTAGTCAAAAGTGCTAACGTGAAGAGGCACTACGAAACAAAACCCAACCAATTCACATTATTTATAGCCATAAACTAATCACTATTGGTGAAACATTACAAAGTACCGGCTATTACCATTCAGTCATGTGATTTGGACACTTGTAAGCAAGGAATTGAACGTAGCTGTAATTTCAACTAGTGAATGATGAATACTTGTGCTTTAGAGTATAGAGCCAGGTCACTTTTATCTGTACAGTACTCATCTTAGGCACACGGTAATATTTTTATATGAATTTTGTCTCTTTTTTATATTAATTTTGGCCTTGCCTTAGCATGACGGTACAAAATGATTATTTTCCCAAAAAGTAAACATTACAGATTTTTTCTATGATATTGTCATTAAAGAAAGTGGTATTTTAAGTAAGACACTGTTTTTTTTTTTAAATCAAAATATCATGGCGGTTGTCTGGGATTTATAGGAGAACCTTGATGAGCGTTCTGAGATGCTTAGACAACTGCTAGCTTATTTCCTTGGTCACAACAAGTTTGCTGTTTTTTATAATAAATATAGTCAATAATTTTTCATTTAATTCTTTTAACTGGCTTCTTTTAACTGGCTTCACTTCTATGGATTACTTGCATCATTTTTTGAACTATTATTTTAATATATCCTGAATGAAATCAGAATAATCCACGTTGATCTTTGGGCATCGTATCCTCAGAATCCAGAGGAACCCATGAGTGAGGAGTCTCTCCTTCGCTGATATGAGTGTATTTATTGGAATTCAAAAAGCAAACAGTGGATGAGCGCTGAACCACTGGCACACCACACATTCAGACTGCACTTTGTGTTCCTCGGACTGTGGTTAGCTGCATTTGCTGGAAGTGGGCTGTGGGTTCAGGGCTGTTTTCTGCCATTAGTGCTTTTTTTTGCATTTGTTTGCGCTCTGTGCTGAACGGCGAATACGGTAAATGCCTCCTGTCGGTCAGCCTCATTGGAGGGAACGGCGGCCACACGAACCCTGGAGATGGAAGACAATGGATGAGGTGTGTCTTGCTCTCTCTTAATGAAAGTGTGTGTGTGTGTGTGTGTGTGTGTGTGTGGGCTATATATCTTTCTAATTCCGAGTGTGTGTATTAGTTTTGTAGTGAGTCTGAATATGTGCGTTTTCGCTAACTTTGCACATTTTCTTCCGCCCAAACCAAACCGAAACCTCACAAAGTGTAGCTTTCATGTGGAAAAACCAAATCAACAAAATCATTTGGCTTCTTGTGTGATGTGGAAATAAGAATTTTCCTCATGGAAACTGGCAAAAAGTGACTGAAAATGTCACGCTTTCCGGTAAAACATGCCAACACACACGCAAACACACACACACACACACACACACACACACACACACACACACACAAACTCTGCCTCGTGGTCTCACACAGATTACACCTAATATATTTTAAAAGATTTCTCCACTGACTTAATACAATGCATAAACTGAACCATAAGCCCAAGTCAAAAAGGAAATTCTTTTTTTTTATTTTTTTTTTTTTAGCTTTTTAAAGTAAGACCTCCATTACTGTGTATATAAAAATCACAGCCAAAATACTCCATAAAGACATCAGGGCTGCTATTTTCATCCAGCATAATGGGTGGCTTTAATTTCCTCTTCCAGGCATGCATTATGATCATTTTCATATTTGCACAAACCTGCAATCCCTCACTGTGGACATATAATCATTGTCAGCCAGGCCAGAGGATACCTGGCTAATGTGGTTAACAGAAAAGTACCCGTTTAGCGCTGGACTCTGTTTGAGAATCAGAAAGTGCTGATGGTCAAAATCAATTTCCTCATGGCCAAATTACTCCCTAGCAGGCTTAAGGTTTCATCTAAATGGCCAAACCTGAAAACACTGATACTAATAACATTATCTTAAAGCCCCAGTCATATAGTTCAAGTTATGCTTAATGCTATTTGGTTTATTTATTGATGTACCAGGGGAGGCCGGGAGGCAGAGTTTATGTGTGTGTGTGTGTGTGTGTGTGTATCCTTTCAACAGACAAATGTGTCAGTACTTGCAGTGATAGCACCCTGCTTGGAATGGGAGAGATAGAGTTCATTACATATCGAGACAAGCTTCACTTACTGTTAAAAACACACAGAGGGATTTTTGCAGATAACTGAAATTCAACCACATGGACTGCGTGAGAGCTTCTCTGCTGTTCCAAATATTGTTGCTTTTCATCCAGAATATTCAGTTCACTTCTATGCAATTCATTAGTATTCATACGTAGTCTTTTCTCTCTTTTTTTGTATAGATATTGACACCAACAAGACACTTAATTGACTTTTTGTTAAGTTATGACAAAAACTTCAATCATTACTCAATAACTCAATCATTAGGCTTTTGGGAATACACCATGGAAGGAGCAGCAGTCCATCGTAATGCACCATGTAGACACACATTCACACACTCCCTTACACTTTAGCTTAGCCAGTTTCCTGGGATGTTTTTGGGAGGTGGCAGGAAACTGGAAAATCAGCAGGAAACCCACGCAGACACAAGGTGAACATGCACAACTCTGTACAGAGAGTAAACCAAACTCCGGATTGAACCAAGAACCATGAGCCATGGAGCTGTAACATGGCACCACAGTGCTGCCCCTTTAATTGTCAGATTTGCCCAAAAAAACTTCATATAAAATGCACACAATTATGAGGGATAAAAACATATAGCATGCAATTTCAGAAATTAGGAAGCTTTTACATTTCTTACTTAATAATCAAATGATTCAGATTTAGATCATTAATGGTAAGTGCTCGAATAGTCCAGAGAAATAACTTGGTCTTGTTGTGTGTGACTCCACATTGGAAAGGAAGCTATAGATCTGTGGGAAATGTGGGCACTCTGCAGACCAACTGACCAGGCCACACTATAAACTACACACACGCTTGTCCCCTTAGCCCAAATGAATGACAGAGAAAGAGAGCGTGATAGACACAGAGGAAAGGACTGGCTTGTCCTTTTAGACATATTGAGTATTCACATTCAGAATGATCAGTATTGCTGATTGTATGCCTTTCCTGCTGCATCTGTGAACACCTCAGCGATAAGCCCGATTAAAGCCTTGCTCGATGGCCTACTGGTGAAACGATCTCTTCCCTGAGGAACGACTCCTGGGTCACTATAATCACCTCTGACAGCTCTTCAGGTGCGAAGAGGGTGTTGGGTGTCCAACGTGACTGGCTTTCCCGTTCTCCACTTCATGTACGCACACATGCACACACTCACACACGTGTGCTAAAGTGACATTAATGGGGCATCGATGACACAACGAGGTGAGCGCAGGGGACCACTTTCCCGCTTCTTCATGCTTAGCGCTGTCGCCTCGAGTTTCACCGTGCCCTCTATCTGCCATGGCCCGGCTGGGATCAGGATGTCCTGGCGCGGAAATGGTCACGTGATTTACTGTTGCTCCCGCGCTCCAGGTGCTACAAGTGGCGGGGATAAAATGACTGAGGAGGCCCTGCACGCTCTGGATCTGCTCGTGCTCTGACAGGATTGGGGAATATGCTGTCACCTTATACTCTGGAAGCACACTCTGAGCGGTGGTTAATTATTAATGGGAAAATTAGAGCCTGAAAGCCAAGTGATCATTACAGGGAGCATGAAAATCATCACAATCAGTGAGATATTTGAAAAAAAAAAATGTGAGTGTTTTAATTATGATTTATTCGGGCTATGGTTAGGTAGTATATTAGAGTGAAACATTTAACAAAAAATTATTATTAATCCCTTACATGTAGTGTAGGGTTTTTACATTTTTAAGTACATAATTAGACCTTAAAGTCCACTGTTGTGACTGTAAGAGTAAAGTTTTAATAGCAGACTAAATGCACCTTCCCAGGTAAAAGGTACTGTATGTACTGTATATACTAAAAGGCTATATATAACCCCAGAGGCAGATGAAGATTTTTTTGGTTTGTTTTGGCATGCTATTTGCACATCATCTTTGGTTGTAGCCCATCACCATGACGACTGTTTCTGTTGTCCTCACAGTTCTTAACGCTCTCCATGATCATCCATTTACATTAATTCTGAGCCGTTCATTCAATTCATCAGCCTCAAGCCACATTGCATCATCTGATACACCGAAAAGGCCACTGTGGCCATCATAATGAAACCAAATACCGATATGTCTTTCCCTCTCGTCCAAGCCTTTTGGTCAACCAGCGCAGTCCGAGACCCAACTCAAGCCAGACATAAGTGCTTCATTTGTGATGTGTGTGGCACCACGGCTTCTTGGATAAAGTCGAATGGTATTGGTAGACCAGAGTGTGGGTATATTTAACAGAATGAACCCACACAAACACAAACCTCATGGTACTGAGCCACCTCTCAGACAACACTGGAATTGTAATATTAGTTTAGATTGTAGCTGGAAGATTTCCAATGTCTAAAAATATATTTACCAATTATTTTTAGACAGTGTCTTCACTCAGCCCAAGGAAGCCTCACAGATGTACCATATGTACCACAAGTGCAGCCAAAACATACTGCATCCATTGGTACATATTTTGAAAATTTACATGATGCTTTATTATGTTACATGACCATCTAAAAATGTATGCATTTAACCTATGCTGTTCTTTTTGATGTTTTACCCGACATATCACTCATCCAATAATACACTGCAGCAGGGACTGTCGGCACAGTCAAATACATATTCAAATGGCTTCAGAGACATGAAATGGATCCTAGCTTTATTGGTAAAAAAACATATGCAAAGCCAGAGCCTTGGTGCTGCAGAAGACTCGCTTATGGAGATCTCAACATTGGTGTCATGGAACAAGTTTTCAATAAATCTGTTTATGTCCTAAGGCCTTCATTTGACTACAGTTGCATGGTCAGACCTTCATTTTCAGCCTACTTTTGTTTATACATTCTGGGATCAAAACGACATCCAAATATATCCTGATTCTTTTCTGGTAAAGATGCATGATCCAGTAAAACTAGCAATAATAGCAAGTTAACTGCATTGATGTTATAATTCATTATTACATTTTATTATGATTTACATGATTTCACTGAGCTGATTTGCTCTCTATATACATGTGTATGACTGAAACAAGTTCATCTTTATAGAAACTATTAAAAGGTCATGAAGATGTAACTGACAGGGCATACTGCTGGTGTGCCCTTTGACCCTAACCCTAACCCCAACGCATGTCAGGGATAAGCAATGAAGCAATTCAAACAAGTTAAAAAATATTCACCGCTTGAGACACGCCAACTACAATACATTTAATGGATTCTGGATGATTACACCAATACGTCTATTAATGCTGTGTCCAGGCAAAGACTGAAATTTCCCCCCTCTCTCTCTCTCTCTCATACACACACACACACACACACACACACACACACACACACACACACACACACACACACACACACACACACACATATCCATTCACATTGATCTTTAGCAGATTCATTTCAGATCCTTTTTACAATATATCTCATTGATCCTCACATCTCCTTTGATTAGACTTTTGAGCACAACACATGGACGACGCTGGTGGCCTTTAGATAAATATCCTCAGGAGGGAGGAAGAAATGAAGGAGGGAGTTTTATGGGTAGGTTATTTCCCATTTTACTTTTGGTACCCATTATAGTTTGGTTGCTACATTGCCTTAGAGCTTGCCATAGTCTTTCACCATGAACTTTTTTCAAATCATTTGTATTACTCACTTTTCCATGATTCCCTCAGGACCTTCTTCTTTTAGGATCGAATAGGCTGTTAATGGCAGCGGTTGGCCACCCCGGGGGCAGACAGAGTTCTGAGCCAGACCTGAAACCTGCTTTCATTTCAAGCACTGCCAGCAAGTGCATGTGCCAGGAGAAGCAGTATATAACACACACACACACACACACACACACACACACACACACACACACACACACACACACACACACACGAGTACGCACCAAGTCCCTTAGTGCCTGGCTTCAAAATTCAATCAGCCAAGGCAGGAGGGAAATAAATAGAGGTCATGCATGAATTCAGAGTGAGTGGAAGCTTTATCAGCCTGTCAGAGTTACAGTGACAACACCTGCATCAATAGCAAATCAAATTTTAAAGACAACCTGAAATTACGATGTGTGTTAATGATCTTACGTTACTTTAAGTAAACGATGTTTAACTCCTACAGCCTGGACACTAAAGCAGAATGCAGAATCTAAGACGTATATGAAAATACAACCTAAATATTTTCAAAGTTAAACAAAGTTTTCTATAATTTATACGTAAAGAGATTAGTATGTATATTTTCAGATAGTGATCAATCATTGTCACATTGGAAAGGTGATAACTTTCTGTTGAGAACTTTCTGATTATAACTGGCCATCTCTGATTATAACCTTTCCTCCATTTCAGATGAGTCTTCTCCTTCTTGATTTTCCTGCCTGAATGATGTGTTGCACAGCACCCTCACTTTCTGTCAAGTTAAATAGAGAAAGTTTAGAGATGCTCAATGTGAAATAAAATCTATCAACAAATGTTTGATGTAGCTAAAAATTAGACGAATATACAGTATAGTTAATATTAATTACCTATATTTATTAGATGATGCCGAAAAAGTTCAAAAAAAGAGTAACTTTTTCAGCTAATAGAGAAAATGGACGAAACAAAAAACCCCAATGAAGTGCAAATTATAACACTTTGTAAATAATTGATAATTAGAAAGTGATTCAAAACATTACTCGCTCTCTTGAGCTGGTCAGCATAGCCATGTTCAGACGTACAGTATACGAGGTTTTGCTAATTTTTGTGATTATCATTGTCATAATTTATCTTTTCAAAAAGAGAAATATATATATTTACACTGTAGTACCTGGGCTTACAGGAATTTACTTCATAGTCAGTTTAAACAACCTGAATAGTTATAGTTCTCTTAATTAAATTAATGAATTAATACAGTAATCAGATTATAAATATATAAACGACACGGCTCTGCTCAGACCACCATGCTCAGTACTAACTAATTTCAATTTAAAGAAACCGTAAAGAATCTGCTGTTGACTTGGCTAGTCTAAAAATGGAAAACACACGAATGTGCACCTTCAGATGTGCTGAAACAACTTTCAGTGTTTTGGTAGGTGCATACACACACACACACACACACACACACACACACACACACACACACACACACACACACACACAGTTGTAGGCAATGTGTGAACACTGGTTTTTGGGGGCGCCATCATGGCCGTACAGAGAATAGTGCTCCTCTCAGCTCTTCTCTATGGGTGGGCTGTACTGTCTGGATGTGGGCATGAAAAATGGGCACTAGGCACACACACACACACACACACACACACACACACACACACACATGTTCCAAGTGACAGACACACACGCACACGGCGCACCCACAAATCCTCATAGATGCACACCTTATAATTTTAACTAAAATAAAAATATTTTTTCTTCCTCTTTCTCTCTCTCCTTCTCTTTGCTGTGGTTATTTGACTCCTGCAGTTCAGTAACGGTCACTGTGTGGACATTAAACAAATGCTGAGGGTTTTTTTTCATCAATTTGACCTTTAAGTTTGAGGTGATTGCAGGGCACAGACTGTCCGAGACAGAGATGTCAAACCTCCTAATATGCTAATAAAGTGCCCTATGTAGTGTCTAGGGTGCAATTCCACACACTGGAATGAAATCAGCTCGAATAATGATTATCAGCTAATATATATTAGACTTTGATTAGCTCTTGGTTGTGGAGCCAGACTTTTGAAACTTATTTACTGCTGAATATCAGCTCTGACTCACTGGCCAAATATTTTTTGTCGCCTTGCATTTATTAAGAAGAGAAGTGAATTTTTATACTATACCAAGTGGACTATTTATTTCTGTTTTGGAAAATATTTTCAGGCAAGGTAGACAGGTTTTCTCTTTAACTTCTCTCCTGACTTTTGGGTTTGAGATGCTTTGGATGAAAAGGGCCATTGAGTGGCTGAGCATCAAACACACTGTAGCTGTGTTCAATGGGCCTCTATGGTAATGCAGGCCACCTCTGAAATTAGACTTCTACATTCCCCACATTCACCCACTTCCCTCTATGCTAATATTCGCTATTAGCATATACTAAATATGAAGATATCTGCTTAAGAACAAGATCTTATGAGTATTATAACGAGTGAAATGTTGTAGTGTCCATCTCTCCATCCTGCTGTTTGTCAGTTTTCTTATCCACCCACCCAACCATTGATTCATTCATTCATTCATTCATCAGTAGGATCTGGGATCACAGAAAAGCACACAGAACCTAAAGAACCTGCTATGGATGCTACTGTAATAACTCCAATATAAACTCACTTTTTTTATAAAAGGTTATAAGGTTATGACTAGGTTCAGGGGCAATGTATGGTAGGAATTATGCAAGGAATAAAACACATGGGGGTGTTATACTAAAATAATCAAAACTGGAATGGTTTGATTAAGCGGAGCGCAGTGCAGAGCAACATGCTTCATTCCTTTCCATACTGCTATGATACCCAGCCCCTAAGCCTATCTTAACCATTTATTTTTATAACATCCTTTAATCCATTTATAGTAAAGTTTTACTACTGACTGTTACAAAGTGCTGACACTGGGGTCTCCTTAAATGCTATATAGATGTCTCCTTACTGAAAGCTTAATTATACTAACCTTTAAGTAATACTTTTTGTAAAATCTGTTTATTATTATTAGGCTTAAATTATACAAAAGTCTGCCATACAGCCCTGTGTAAGTTGTTACTATAGAAATTATATCTTATTAGAACAAGCTCATTAATGTAAACCTGTGATATTCACCTGGAACAAATTTATCTGCAGTTATACAAAATTAATAAACACATTCTCACCAATCAGATTTGAGACTTGAATAGTGCTCTATATGTAACTATTTAAACGAGTAGGAATGATAATATGTGCAATTATATATGATGAAGAAGGAACACTATTTATATGCTGTCCATTATACGCTGTCCAAAATCTCCTATCAACAACTTTGGGAAGCTCATTTGAAAGCTCTGGAACAATTTCTGTCTTATTATTATTTGATTACATGTAATAACATTAAGCATCGCTTGAGTGGTATGTGTGAGAAACCAAACACAACGGCACTTCCATCAGAAGACGAAAGAGCTATTGGCCGTCTCCAAAAAGAATTGTGGGAAACCACCTTCTACAACCTCACCCACCACTCCACAGCAATCGTTACAGATGCTCCTGGTGACTTGAGTGTCTTTGCGTCTGCAGCCGGCACTCAGCTGTGGTTTTCTGAGGCACTTACACTCCTCCGAGTGGCCATAACTGCCCGAGATGATACAGTCCTCGGCCGCTTTCTTCTCTTTTACTGACTTCCTGCAATCGACAAGCCTGAAACCAAAGAGAACTGGGCAGGAATCGTGGCTAGAGAGACTAACCTCAAGGAGATCCTAATGCAGGAAAAGCTCTTCGCCAGATGCCTCGACTACCAATGGCACACTTGTGTAAAAGGCAATGGCATCAATAATTAAGCGCTGATTGGGTTTAATATTTAATAGTGGCGACATGTAATTTACACTCACGGACCAGAAATCACAAGGTGCGCAGCCTGAAATAAACAAGCATGTTGGTGCATGTAACATGAAGCCTTTTCACTGATTTCCATTCATCCTCTCTCTGTCTCTCTCTCTTATTCTATCCCTCCCTGCACACATAGATGAAGGGATATTATTTAAAAAAGGGACATTTACATTTGCATGCATTTCCATTTATTTCATTCGCCAGATGCTTTTATCCAAAGCAACTTAAAATTGAGAAAGAACAAATATAAACATGCAGGTGAGGTTTAAAGGCCTTGCTCAAGAGTCCAGCAGAGGAATTTGAACTTGACCTCACAACCTCCTGCTTACTAGCACAATAACTGCCTTTCAGTTCTGCATTATTCTATAAGGTTATTAGAAACATCCAAATCAATCATTTAACAGGATTAATCATTCTTTCTATTGTGTCTAAAACCAGATGATGGACCAAATTTAACCCAAATTCTAAAATGCAAATATGCAGTTCTACAAATTCCCTTTGAAAATTCCCCCATCCATCTTTTCACCTACTTGTCAGATCTGTTTCAAACTGAAAGAGAACGTATATTAAAGCAGATGATCCATCTTCTTGTTACATGCTCTCAAATTTACCTTCAACATGTTTATCTGAAAGACTTTGAAAGCTTTTCATTTTCAAGTCTCTTTCAGGAGTAAAACTGTGGCATACTGAAGTGTTTTCTAAGGAACCACAAGAGGATGGTGTTGAGTCTGCGATCAGCAAAGGCAGTTTATCTCTCCATGTACAGGTTTGCAGCTGGGAGAAGTAGAAAGCACGGTATTTTTTTAAATGTTCCTGTTCAATGTGCATGTTACTCTTATGTCTCAGCATTTCAGTGTCTTATCTCTTTACACTTGTCTTATACATCTTTAGCAGTTTGCCAAAAGATTTTGTTTACGTGTCACCACAGCCTTATCTTTAACTTCCGTTTAGTTCATTCGGTTGACTCATTGCTTAGAAATGTATCAGCATGCAGAAATAATGCCGTCCCTTAGTATAATACTTCCTTTGCAGACCTCAGTGAACACGCATTTCAGGCAATTATGATAATAATATTGTTAGTAACACATGTACTTAATGCAAGTGTAAAAATGAAGTGATAGCACTGTGTACTCTTGGTATTAGTGATTTTAAAGATCGATGTCTGTAGCCATAGCTATGGTGACAAATGTGCGAATTTGAGTCCTGCCACTAAACCCAAATGTGCCATAGTCATGAAACATGAGGTTTCAAATCATATATTTTTTAAATACACTGGACATATTAATCAATATTTCACAGAATTCACAGCCATCCTGTCGTACCATCATGACAGCACTGTATCTCTCATAAAGTCAACAAAATGGACAAGTATCCTATAAGAAAAAGTCTTAGTCCATCAAGTCAAGTCCAAAATCCTTGTGTGTATGTGTGTGTATGTGTGTGTGTGTGTGTGTGTGTGTGTGTGTATACCTTCTCAAAAACATAGCCCAGTGTGTCAAATTTTAAATGTTGTTTGTGTTTGAGTTTTTTAGATGCTATTACAGTGGTTTTTAATCTTTGGATATAAAGCAAGAGGATAAGTGCAATGATAAGGTGGAAAAAAGAAGGCTGAAACTGAGAAAAAACAGGGATCCAAGCAAGAAAGAACAGGAGATAAAATCTGAGGAGAAAAAATAGATGTACAGAAAAAAAATGTGCAAAGCAGTGTGCATGAGTTATGGCTTTACTGTGTGTGTCTCTCCGCTTTAAGGTACTGTATACCACGTAAACCTAGAGATCTGCATTCAAAAGCCTCTGTTTCCCCAAAACGCAGTCCAGCTGTGAGAAATATTAAAGAAGACCAACGGGGAAAGTTAAAGTCTGAGTAAAAAAACAAAACAAAACGGTGGATCTCCGGAAACCTGTTTCACACATCTAATCACCTCTATTCATTTTGTGTCGAGTTTATCAGAAGGTCTGGTGTTGCCTAGGAAGATGTGGTTTGAATAAAAGTTGTGCATATTCATGCTTCAAAATAAAGGGGCTTCAAAATGCATAAAAGCTGAAGGATTTTTGGGAAATTCAGCTGCAGATGGTCAAATGACATTTGAAGGTTACTTAACATTATGTTTTCCTGAGATACTTCCTTGTAATAAATTTGTAAACTGTCTGAAAGTGAAAGCACTTTAAAAAGTGACAATGGATGATTGTTATATTTGTACAAGACAAAGTTAAAGAGGGTAAAGTTTAAGATATTAAAGTAGGAAGTGTATATGGTTTAAAAACCACCAGATTCCCCGTAAACCAGCCCAAAATTGTACATTTGCCAAATTACTTCTACAGCCCAATGTCATTTCTTCCACTTCAATATGATTAAACATTTCCCAATTAGTAGGAAAATCCCAGTCAGGAAACAGATTGTTCAAAAGCCAGTATATGACAACTCTCTCATCTCAGGCCCAACATGTGAGTCACTTCCCCACCATTTTATATTTTAACAATGACAATTTTGTCACATTATTTTCCCACATACAGTTCTTCACTAATACTAGTAAAAATAAAAGTGGTACATAGTGAATGGAAGGATGATAGGGATGATAATACATAACACACAGAGGATTGTATTAAACTGTGATCTCAAATCGCTGTAAAATAAACTGTAGAAGATGTGCAACAATGCTGTCTTAAAGGGTTAAAGTGTTAATTTTGCATTTCTATCCTATTAAATGGTGAGAAATAAAACAGTTCTTGATCGTGCACTCAGACTGCATGACTGGGACAGGCCTGACTGGAATACTGATTGGGCATGATGCTTTTTTCCCCCCAGAGTAATAACTATTGTTTAGACAAACCAATGTGGCTGCTGAGGAGACAAACAGAATAGCAGTGTCCTCTTTGGCCATATGAAAGCAACCAAACTCTAAACCCAAAAACCCCACTAGCATTCTCAAAGCCATGTTCCTACTTCTGGTCACATGACCAAGGTCAACAGGAAGTCAAGTTGTGGGAAGCGGTGGTGTGCATATTGGCTTGGGTTTCTTCTCACTTGCATGTGATGTTCATTTACAACCACAAAGGCTTCACTCCCCAGGAGGAGCTTTTGTGTATGACATTGGATTGTAGGGTTTCGAGAGGCCGTAGCTGCTGGATTATAGGCTTTCTTTAAGATTATATGTTTATGTGCGGAAAGTAAATTGGCCTTTGTAGTCTTGAAGAGTGAAAATTGACCAGTAATGAATAGCTTGGTATTGCCTAAATAAACTTGCAATCATTTTGCTGCTTTTGAAATCTGAATTCTGATAAGCCTGTAAACTGTTAAAAAAATGCAGAGGCTAGCAGTTCGATAAACTATATTTCAGGGCAGTGGTGGGAACCAGGATGATGAAGGGTAGAAAGGAGAAAGGAGAAAGGAGAAAGTGATGAGGATGACAGGATGGAGAAATAGACGAGAAAAAGAAAGTGGAGGAGAAATATGGGATGGGCTTCACGGCACACTAATAATGCTCCTAATCTCCCAGTGGTTTCCTGAACATCAAGACCAGAACCCCTACATTTCCTTTAAAGTCTCTCTCTTTTTCTCTCTCATAGGTTTGCCAGGTTCTAATAGGAGGTTGTGTGGTTAATGCAGCTGTTATGAATGCTGCAGGAACTCTTGTATAATTTGTGTGTTTGTTTAGAGAGAGAGAAGGAGAGAAATGGCGATTTAGAGAATGGCAGAAGAGGCCTTCTCATTCAGCTCCTGTTTTATTTACTATAACCTAGGCTTCACAACAGAACTGCTCTACTTTATAATTATAGCCAGGAGAACACATGACGCTGTGTTGTCATCAGTGCTGTAGTCACTGCAAAGTCCCAGTGCAAAGTCTGTAAACTGTTAACCCAATTCCCATATCTAAAAGATACACTGCAACCCTTCATGATTTTAATTTAAATTGATCAGCGGTGCCAGTTTAGTAATTTCCAGTTGGCTATAGTGGCTTAGTTTGCATAAGTAAGGAATAAAGTACTTAGGAACATGATGTTATAGAAAAATGAACAACCACGGCGTAGTGTTATTCATCCCAGTGTGAAACAGAGTGTTTTATTCCTCTTATACTACAGCAATTACAATTACAATGACTATTTTTTTTATTTATTATAGAATGACACATCCTACTTTTCCATCGTTCCACAAGGAACTCTTAAGGAACCCTTTTTTTCTGTGAGTATACAAACAAAGGCAAATCACAAAAGCAAATCCAGATACAAAACTGGGACAAAGTCCAAAATACAAGAAACCAAATACCAGGAGTTAGGGCACAAACATGCAGTGGCTTGGCAGTGGTATACATTTCATCCTAGGTGAAATCAATAATCAGGAGATATAGTGTACGTTAGATGATTTCTTGTCTGTTTATGACCTGGAATATCCCTCTCATGTCACTATTCATCACATGGCAGAATACTGCTATATAACAGTTCTGGGAAGAAAAAAACCCTAACCTTAAGGACAATGCTGAATAGTGATTTAACAAAAAGCCCCAACTATTGAGGTTAGGACTAAACACTGAGCAACGAGAATATTTGGGGAATTCATACCAGCTGACTCTTTAATGCATTCTTTTAGGTATTTACGTGTATATTTTCTGATTTTCCTGTATTTTCTCTGTTAACTCGATGCTTTACAAGAGAACTGCTGAAGTTCAATCAAGCTCTGATTCAGATGCTGAGATTTGGATGTGATTTAGGTTTGGACATTACGTTTGCAGTATGAAAAAGCTCTAGTTGGCAAATCTCACACTTTTATTTAATCAAGTGAGAGATTGACAGTGTTTCCCCCGCATGTCAATCAGAGCGTACAGAACACAATGACTTTACAGTCTGACTCTCGTGTATGTTAAAAGATCAAAGAACAAGCATTCTTGGGTTTCTGGATATGACAGGAAAGTATACAAACCATCTGAGCATGGCTGCTGTGTGTAGTGACTAACACACCAATCACACCAATCTCGTGAGAAATTTGTCTGAATTCGATTGAGTAAGAGGGAAACATTGGAACAAAACCATGAGGAGCTTATGGCACAGAAAAAAACCCAAACCTGAACTTTTCCATATGCTGTATGCCAATTTCGCATCACCATACCACACCCGCCATCCCATCCAGGGTGTATTCCCACCTTGTACCCAGTGTTCCCGGGATGGGCTCATGATCCCCCCAACCCAATAAAGTGGTTACTGAAGATGAATGAAAAAATATATACATAAATAATATGGGTTTTCTACAGGTTGTCATCAGGGGTGACAAATATTCAACATAAAATACAACTCAAAAATCAAAATCATTATTTTGAAATTAAACCTGACACATTCCATTTGATGTTAAAGTGTTTCTTCTCCCTGATAAGAACTACTTAGCGTGAGGCAGAGTGAATCAAAAGCATATGGAGTTACACATTTTTTGTGGCTCCAGTGCTATTCTATGGATGTAGAGCACTGATTAGCGTGTACTGTATCATTCTGATATATCCAATGTAGAGCATAAACATAAAAAGTAAACAGGTTTTGAGATTTGGACTTATTTGAAGATGAGATAAACCAAACCCTACATCAAGCAAAACTGAGGTAAAGTATGGTTCTACACAGAACCTTTCTGGGTTCCCACCAAAGAACCTTCTCAGGTTAACCTTTCTTTCTAAAATGTAACCACTGACCCTAACCTTAACCTTTGTAATGGTTTACACACAAACCAAGTCGTTCTTCCATTGTGCAACTATGAGACCACATTAAAGACTCACACCCTATTTTTGGCTTGTATCCTTGTTTAGTATCCTGGAAAGTTCTTAGGATCTACAGGTAGAACAGGTAGTACACTGGACAGGGTAGCCACACTTGTTAGGAACCTCTGTTGATCCCTCCCATACTCAAAAACGAAACTGCTCCATCACTGTGCCCTACAGTGGAGAATTAAGCACACTTTCTATCATCCCATTAATTTGGAATTAGAAGATTGATCTCCTTACCGTGATGGAATAGTTGCTTCCTGTCCAAGAAACACCAACGCATCTGTCTCACCATCACCAGCCTATTATGGGTGTGTCGCAAATCACATCAATCCACTGTACAGGCAACAGTGTGTCCCCACATAGCACAGTACATGGGTGGGCACTGCAGGAGTCCACGATGCTTTTGGCTATGGCCATAAAATGACGCTTTTCTTTTTTACTGTATAATGAATTTGGCACAGATTTTTTTTGGACATACGGTTAGATGATAGCTGATATTACAGGTCAATTGCACATTTGGCCAGACATTACTGCTACTAATTATTGGCTCAAATGTCTGCTTAATAGTGTAGGCTGATGCTGGAATTGTGACCCCTCTTTGGCCACTAGGGCAGAATAACAGGGAGACTCATTGTCTTCAGTGATGTGTTTCCTCTCTCTAGCAGCTTGTCCATGCCACGTGTCTGACCGCAGGAGCATCAGGAAATAGGCACACATTGCTTTAGGACAAAAGCAGGGGTCATGACCTCACACTTGCCCAGACGGACCTGTGGTCTGCCCGGTAGACGTGGACACCCCTGCACAGCTGGGACCTTTTTCCCTGGAAATGGGACCTTCAACCCTTGACCTTGAACTTGACCTTGATGCATGTGTCTGAGCATGGCTGGACCTTTTCGCGACCCCAGAAGTGAGGATGCTGGACCTGGGGAAGAGTGTGGCAGTAATGGCATTGATTAGGACAGCGATTAGGGCGGGATGTCATTTGTTCTTTCTACTTTTTCCACTGCTGAAAAGATGGATGAAGCTGTGTGGAGAGGTGAAGGGCACAAAGTGGGCCTCTGAAGTGAAGGGGCAGGGTGTGAGGTGATGCTAATGATTTTTAAAGAGCAGCTTGAGCAGGAGCCGAATGCTTTAGGGTGCAATTTCTTTGGGTCTTTGGTGAAATGCATACAAACTCACATAGTATTGTAAAATTATAAATTGCATGCGAGTAATTTGATAGTTTATATTAGAATTCCTTGTTGCCAGTGTTGGAAGGCAGAAAATTGTCCTACTCCAAAAGTCCTATTTAAGACCAGCAGGTCACCTATTTAAGCCATGGTACACTTTTGGGGCTGTTCACTGGCTGATTTATAGTCAGTGCTTCCATCGTTCCTGATGGTTGACATATAAAGTAGATAAAGTACTAAAGAATCTTTAATTGGTGATGTCCAAAACATTTTAGCTATAATCTAACAGTTAATTTACCTGGATATTCATTTTTCATAGTACACTTGCATATTATACTATAATAAGATGAATACATAATTTATGCCAACATTAAAGTAACAGTGGTTCTCATTTATTTAGCTGGATTTTAGCTAATTTGTCTGTAAATTGTTCACAGGAGCATTTACATAAGAAATGTGGTATTCGTGAAAACACAATTAGTTGTGAAAAAAAACTGTATCCTCCTGAGTTTACTGAGACTCCGTAATGTGAACCTAATGTGAATCAGCTTCTAATTGTATAACTGGTGATGAATTACTGAGATTTTATACATGGATTAGGCTGTCAAGTGTAAATCGCTTATTTATTTCAATTACACACAAAATACTGAAAAAAAATTGTGCGATCTAAAAGAAATCCACAGGTTAAGACAAACAAGCCTAGCTATTCAAATAGAACAAAAGCAGGAAGAGTTAGTGTGTATCTATTGTACATGACACGCTGCAGTGGCTGAGCTGCGTTACTGGAAAATTTAGCACACATCATGCTCAGGTGGTGCTCTTTCACCTTATAGTTTCCATTTTTTCAGCTTTCTGTGAGCTTTGACTTTTATTGAGTTTTGCAGGTGTCACTAAATGCAAATCAGCTGTACAGTGAATGTGCTTATCAATTTATAGCTGATTGACATTTATCAACATTCACATAAGTAAGTAACTTTCAGTGTTACTGAAATCTGGCAGGAATCTTTAGCTTGGTCTGGCCTACAAAACATTTAGGGTGGATAAATGAGACACATCTATTGTATGATGAAGACTAAAATTCGGATCCTGGATCACTACCTGTTTGAAAATGAGCAACTCGAGGATGTAATGTCCATGACAGTGTTTATTAGGACTTGGGGGATACTGCAGCCTTCATGCCTTATTGGACTGAATGGTTGGACTGTTGCATTGGATAAAAGCACCTGCTAACTGAATAAATGTAAATGTACATGTAAGAGGACAACAGGGGTTCATAAACCCATCTGAATCATCCCGAAAGTGGGTGAACGATGGGTCGTAACGTCCCATATGCACTCTCCAGGGAGTTTTGCCTTAATTGGACAGTGCAGGACATTAGGCAGATGAGGACTGATGGCGTGCATTAATATTTAAAAGCACACGCTGGGATGAATGTGTTTATGACCTCTTTGGCAGGAATAAAATTGGATAGAAGTGAAATTAAGGCCTAAATAAGTACATAAATGCAATGGAGAGCAGTGTAGCATCGGAGCTCGATATATAAATCCTGATAATAATAATAATAATAATAATAATAATAATAATAATAATAATAATGCTTTATCTATTCTCACAATGCAGATACTTTACTAGTCTAGATGCACCAATGTATGGTCAAGAAGAGAGAAAATGATGATGAACAAAATAAAAACAACAATCTAAATGCCTCAATGAAAAGTGGTGGACAAGTCATATGTGGTGAAGATATGATGACTCAGCTAACAAGCTTGTGTTTTGCCAAGACTGTTGGTGCTAAATGCAACAATAAGGTAAAATAAGCATGCTGTTTGTAGTTAATGTGGCACACTTGCGGATATTTCACATTCAATTTACAAGAATTACACATTCACTCACATCCACCTTTCACACACTTGTATACATACATGAGCTGTATTCAGAATTGAGTTAAGTGCTCACGGTAAAGAGTTGCTTGGGATTTTAGCACATGGAGTGGAGTTTGTCAAAAACAAAGGTGTGTCTCAGATGTGTGATTCTGACCTTGGACTTAAGTGCATTTTAACTTAATTCTTACAGTTAGATGGAGCTACAATACGTCATGCTGAAATTTACGTTTTAATATTAAAGACATAAATATGACATTATTAATGAATTAATAGTATCGTTCCTTTAAAATCACACGGAGGACACTGCACAGTTAACTGACGCAGAATGATATATATAAATACACTAGACTCTTATTAGAAGTTTCTATCAGTTTCAGTGCCATCTTCCCATTCATATTTCATTCTTTTGTGTTATATCATATTACATTTGACAGCCAAGAAAAAATATCTGCTTCTAGAGTCCACGTTTTCTATCTCTCAGTTGTTTTGGTTCTTAAAACGAGTGGTTTAGATTCTATTTGCCAAACCATGTCATGGCCAGTTCTACTCAGGAAACCTCAGAGATGTGAACTACACACAGGTGATGTGAATAATCTGAATTTAGACAAGTATATAACCTGACTCTGATTATGGGAATATTTGGAAAACCATTAAGTTAATTTAAAAAACCCCAAAAAACTGGGTACCCATTCCACCATTACTCTAGGTCATTGTTGGCACCCATTGTAGATGTTGCCTAAGATGAACACACACACTTTGTTTTTTTTTTACCGGTTCCACCAAACATCGAGACGGCGGAACAGACGCTGCCGCTTCGTCTGTAGTGTCTAATCGTTTCCAGGAGTTCCGCTTGATGCAGGATTTAACAGCTGAACTTATTTTTCACTTTTTCACATCAGTGACATGCGTGCCCTCCCTCTAGAGAAAAGAAAAAGAGCATCACTTTTGATGCAATTAACACCATATGCCTGCAAGGGAAGATGAAATGAGGAAAAAGGCAGGAAGTATATGTGTGTGTGTGTGTTTGTTTGTGCATGCGTGCATGTGCATGTGCCTCTTCTTCCTTGCATACTGCTTTGATCAATGCAGCCCTTTCAGAGATCTGAGTATGTGTGTGTGTGTGTGTGTGTGTGTGTGTGTGTGAGATAGTAGTTGATTCCAGGCCCTTATGCAGTGGTATAAGGGAAGAAAGCATTGTTTTTTTGAAGGCACAGCTTTTCACTAAAGAAGAAAGATGAGCTGTAACCTCACTACAGTAATCCGTCGATGCCAGGATCAGTTGCCTCGTGGACACGTTTATGGAGAATCAACAATACCAAAAACCGCAGAGTGTGCTCGCAAAATCCCACAGAACTTTTATTTCATTGTGGAGTTTTTTCTCATCGTAGTGGCTCCATATAAACTGCTTCATGGGTGAATGTTTTTAAAACTCTGGTATCATGCCAAAGTCCTTAGACAAGTTAACCAACTGCTGGCAACACACAAAAAAAAATGATCCAGGCAATTGAAACACAAGCCAAAAAAAAAAAAAAAAAAAAGACCATGGCAATCAAGAAACAACCTAAACCACAACTTCTGTCAGAGGTAAAAAAGGAGCAGGATCTGTTACTTATATTGATTTAATCTTAAATCAAATCAGAGAGTAAAAAAGTGGAACGTGAACAAGCAAATGTAGATATCAGGGCGAACAGGCGAATCTCCACACACACACACACACACACACACACACACACACATACACACACAGTAACCCGAGCACAGGCCAGGAACCAGGGACTAGGAACCCTGTAGCTTTGAGGTGGCAACGATACACAATGCATCACTGAACTGCCTGAATATGATCATTTGTATAGTGGAAAGTTTTAGACTACAGTAAATTGCTACCATGCAATTTCCATGTCATAGCCAATTGACACCCGCTATTCCATGGTAGCTACCAAGCTGGATGATTATGGGCTAAACTGATACACATGAAGGGCAGCTTCATGGGCAGCTGAAAGTGCTTTGAAGAGAGCACTAACTGCCTCACGCAACATACATGAGCTAACAGATGTCCATAATTGATTACTGCCACTCTGATCAACGTGGGTTGTTACATTGAGCTACCAGGCTAATGTAGCTAAAAGGTAATGAATGTCACACATACTTGCTAAACATGAACACAAATTTGCAGTAAAGATAAACTGTGTGACGCTATTGGACTAGGCTCCACCTTCCAAAGTTTGAAGGCTGGTTTGTCCGGGAAAGCAGGAAGTTGATCAAAAAAGATGCTTAAATGCTGATTTTTCTATGAAATTATGCAGCATGTTGATTTTGGGTGAGTGACTTGTTCACTTTATTAACCTCATAGATCATTACCAAGTGTAGCATGTTAATGCAACATGCTAGGTTGAGGAAGAAGCTATTTTAGAGATGCTACCAGCCGAACTAATGCACAAAGCCATGCTAGTGAGTCTGTAGACAGGGAAAATGCCCCATATCAAGCAGAGGCCCATCATCAGCCATCATCTTCATTGATTTATTAATGCCAGTGCAGCCTGCTCCGCTAATAGAGTTTAGATCCAGGAAGTGAGTTAATGTAGCTGACAGCGATACAGGAATGTAATATCCCTGGTGTGCGGAATTATGACTGCTTTCTATCTGTGCTGTCAGCGAGGCACAGAGTAAATCAATCAACGCTTGAACGCACCATGGATAGACAAGTGACTCTTTATGAGTTTGTAATTAAATATTTCTAGAAAAAATTATGTTTGCTCATGTTACACAAAAATCTTTTTTTACCTGTTTTTTTCCCCCTTCTTTCTTCTATAAATGTGACCTGCTCATGTGTCTCGTGACAGGATTTAAACAGTTTAAGCTGCTAAGATGGTACAGATGTAGATCTGGTGTGTGTGTGTGTGTGCTGCAGCACATGGTGGATAGTGTGTATACGCTGGGTCGGATGTAAATGGCTGATGGTTGGTTGGTTGAAGTAAAGCAGAGATGTCTTGTAGTAGCATCCAGAGTCCATTCATCAGAAAGCTTTTCAGCATTCACACTAGAGCAAAACCACCTCTCTAGAACACACACACACACACACACACACACACACACACACAAGATATAGAGGGGCTCTATTTTTACACCTGTATTGCGATATATAAGGATTTTTGAAAGTTGTCAGACACAACTTGGCAACCCTTTAATCAGTATTGCAGTTGCAACCTTCAGAAAATGCAGACTAGGAAAATGTAGGAAAAAATATGTGCACTTTCTTGAAAACTAAAAAAGGAGATATGATAACCAGAGATACCCAGTGACATACGCCTGGAGTAAATTTAAATATTTAATTACGGCATGTGATATCATTGGCACCCACCTCCTCTTTTGAATTCAGCATGTAACACAAATGAGCAAAGTCGTACAGGGAAAAGGAAGGAAAAAAGTGAATATAAATTGAGTGGATTAAAATAGAGTGTAGGAAAAGGAAAGAGGGAGACTGAACAGGAGACATGAACACACACACAGACAGGCTGTGCAACTAAATGGCCAGATTCATGTGGTTTGAGCAGGGGGAAAGCTTCTCCTTTTTGATGGTTCATAAATGCATGAGTTATACATTTATTTTTTGCCTCTTTCATCCTGAAATGCATTGCGCACATTGCCAAGGCCATCCACAAGTTTCCTACTGCCCCTGCCAAAGGACACGCGTGGCAAAATAAATACGGTGCTGCTAAAAACGTCCCTGCTTTAAACGACTTCCTCCTCTTAGCACAGCTGGAAGTGAGCAATTAGTGATAAATATTTTGTCTAAAACAGACCTTTGTCTAAAGGTTTGCACCGTGTCATCACGTCTGCGCTGAAACCACAGCGAAAAGCAAGCCTGAAGGAGTCTGAAGCTGCCGCCATCTTTAAGGAAATGGATGGTGAGATGGACACTGCATTAGAGGACTAAGATTCGAGACCTGTGGTCTCTCTGCCTCTCTCTCTCTTCTGAGTGCTTAACTGGGCGAGGTAAAAGACCACACTGGCCGCAGTCAGAGTCCTTGTGCCCCGAAAACCACATCTGACCACCAGGACCTCAGGGAAACCACCGTCTGATGGAGGGGAAAAAAGCATGGAAAAGAAATAGAGAGAAAGAGAGAGTGAGAGAGGTGAGGGCACTGGCCCCATTGCAGACTGATGGAGGTATTAAGATATTAATTGCTTTTTGACATGATTTGGTTGTGGGAAAGAGGGGCAAGTTGCGGCTTTTACACTCATAGCCACAGAGACTATAAAAGCAGATGGCACATTAAGGTCAATGTGTGGAAAACGAATAATATTTATTTATATAAAATCTAAAGCAAATTTGTGGAAAATGTGGGTCAGCAATCTGAAAGATATCACAGTCTAACCAGGCTAACTTATTAAGGTATGAGTGAACACACACACACACACACACACACAGACAGACAGAGAGAGAGAGAGAGAGAGAGAGAGAGAGAGAGAGAGAGAGAGAGAGAGATCCCAGAACTGGTGATTAAGCATCTCCATTGCTCTGATCCCCCGGCTAAAGAGAAGGAACAGATGAAGAACACAAGTGTTTATAGCCCTGAGGTGCGCACACACACAAACACACACACACACACACACACACACACACACACACACACACACACACACACACACACACACACACACAGAGTGAAACATTAAGGGATTAGCAGTAATCCATGTTTTATCTTATGTATCCTCAGCATTAGAGATGTCTCTAAATCCTACAGATCTTCTAAACACTCTAGCTTTTGGCCTTGAAGACATTTTCTGGAAAGAAATATTAATAATGAATTAATATTATAATTTCAGATTTTTTCATGGCACACAATGGCACTGCACAGATACATTGCAGATCATACNTTATCATCAGAATGAAGCGCAGGGTAAAGTTTGGCTGTAATGTTTACAGCTAACTAAAATCTCATCACATGGCAGGAACCCACCCTAACATTTACTTGTCAGATGTTTCCAGCTGTTTATAGGATCATTCACGGTTTCACAAAACAGATGTTTTGCTCAATGTAACCGAAAGGTATTAGACATTTGCTGTTTATATCTTCCAATTTCAGGTTTTTTTTTTAAATAAAAGTAGCTCAATCAAAGTCTTACTTTCTCCTCCATCTATCTTTCTGCGTGTACGAGATTCAGAGACAAGTTAATTAGGGCTTTCAGCTCATTTGATAGATTACACTCTGCCTCAATGCAGCCGCCTGTGCCAGATGAATAGCGCACCTAAAAAGATGAAGTGGAGAAGAAGACATATGCCTATGCTACTGGGAAAGACACAAACCTTCTCTGACAGCCTTGTTCAACTTACAGAAGTTTATATCATACAGAAAAAAAAACATCATGCACATCATCACTGAAACATGTGCAACTAGCTTAAATGTAATAAAACAAAGTCATCCATGCATTGAGGAAACAGTTTTGAGGGCTCTGTTCACACTTTTTGAAGTTCACGCACTGAAACAGTGGGCCTGATTTCTCAAACTGTAGCAGACACACCGCAGTAGCTGAGCTACATTACTGGAAGATTTTGAGCTATATTACTGGAAGACACACTTTCATTGTTTAGTCATTATTTTGCCATTTTCATCTCCTCGTGACCTTTTTGCCTTTTAAGGAGTTTTGTGGGTGTCACTACATTTGATTTCAGTTTGATCTACAAAAACACTCACACAACTTTCCTAAAAGATTGATAAATGAGTCCTAGTGTTTTTTTCCTTTTAATTACAATACAAGCACATTATTCCTGTTTCCATTCAACAAAAGACGTAAGATACCTGGCCTTGAGAGCATATTCTTTCCTCCCATGTATAATTCACCACTCTTATGAACAAGCTGAGTTTCCTTGTACAGTCTGCTGCAAAGTCTATTGTCTCTCATTAAAAATAGAAGGAGCATTTACTGAGAGTAATAGTCATAATGTAAAATCTTTAGCAGAGGCTTAAGCACAGTACAGCGTAGGAGCTGCATTTTTGCTGACTTTGCGACTTCACTAAATTAGAAAACTATGATGGAGCGAGCTATGATGGCAGGCGTTTTTACTGCTTACTGGGGTTTCTTTTTTCCTTCTCATTAAAAGTCATGGAAGTCATGGAAGAAAAACAAGGTAATTGCTGCTTCCTGTTTGGAGGCGACTGTGCTGTTTACTGGGGCAGAAGTTAAAAGCTTCACTGTTTAAAAACCATTCGTGTGCGATCGCACATTAGAGCACAATGCTCGCCCAATCTTCCCCACCAGGCCTCTCTTCCTATTGGTAATAAAAAGCCTGAAAGTGCAAAATGTCCCCCAATAGGCAGCGGCACGCTACAAGTAACGCGTTAAAACGAGTTCCAGACTGCGCTGATTTCTGATCAAGGAGAGGGGCAGGATGGGGGGGAAAAAAACCCAAAGCGAAATAAATGATTTGCAAATGTACTGTAGAGCTCGCGTAGATGAAAAGACGAGAGTGACGGAAGAAAAGAGAGCAGGGAGGAAAGGGAGGAAGAGCTGGAGGTCTGGTCCTGGTTAGGCTGCGATCGTGAGGGCTCCGGGTGGGCCAAGGAACACTGACAATGATGAAGGAGCTGGGAGATCGAGAGACAGTCGAGATCACTCAAACACCTGTGCCAAGCGCCGTATCGGTCAAATTGGTGAATATCAAAACAATATGGGCATGAAGAGCAGGAGAACTGAGTGCAGTGTACCTTAAAAATCAACAAACCCAATATGGCTGATGATTTTATATTTTAATAACCATGTACACCAATGATAAAGCCAGTCACAGAAAGCTGGTAGCTGATAGGCTGGTAGTTACATTTGCTTTGTGAATGTATCAACTGTCTCTTGTACCGTAGATGTACAGTTATTTTCTGTTAATTGTTCTCTACCCTTCAGCAGGGTCAGCATCTGATTACAACACCACTCTTAGCAGGATATTTTTGGTTCCTTAACTCAGCAGTAAAATATTATTAAGGTATTTAAAATGCCCAGTAACGCTGCTGCACCTGATAGGTTCATACTAGCACCACATACAACACTAAGCATCACTCTAGATAATTATTTGGCTCTACCATCCAAATAATAACAAATAATATCTCAACAGTGGTAAAGATATTTACTCCAGCTTGCTTTAAAATGACCCAAGCAATCAGAGACTCAGCCTCAAAGAAGGCATGAATGTCGCCCTTGATTACAAACATTCAGAAGTTTCGTCTGAAATCCAACAAACAATGTCCTGGTTCCAAGGTCAACCTCATCCAGATGCTAGCGAAGGACCTAAAGAAATAGTGATAGCTATACCTGATAAAATGGCCAATGAGTACAAGGTAGATGGCAATTTAGTGAACACCCGGCAATAATTTGACCCTTTGGACTTGGACAAGTGAATCTACTCCCAGCGTACCATAAAACAAAAGCCAAAGCACATCTTTAAACAAAGTCCTTCAGTTCAAATGCTATAAACCTGATAAAGCTGTATGTTCACACCACATTCAGCAGTTCCTCAATAAGGCCAGCCAGTAAAGAAAAGAGGCCATATCACTCAGTGTGATGGAGCGAAGTCAACATCGTGTTTTAATATTCCCCCGCCTGGTGATTTCATATGATTGCAGGCCGTAAATCATCTTCAGATGATAGCTACTAAGGTTATGGACTCCAAGCGACGTTTCAAGCACCACTCTGCTAAGTTGTTGGCTTGTAGGAGGGTTTTGCTGAGCAATTTGTAAGTGCTGACTGATTATAAGTGACATTTTTTTTTGCCTGGTTCTTGTTAGACTCCAGCAGTATGTCCTGAAGATGCTGCAGCACAGTATTGGTACAAAAAGTACAACTTCAGGGCAGCTGAACGTCTAGTTTTGACCAAGATTAAGGTGATTCAAACACCAAAGACATCTTTCGTGCTTAGCAATGACTAGAACAATGAGTAGCCTGGACTACAATGGTAAAATCTCCATTTCTTCTTTTCTTTAGTAATTTTTATCTCTGTGACTGTAATGTGTGCTTTATACAGGACATAACAAGATATTGCTATATGAATATCTTCAAAATTTGGTTTATTACTAAACAAAGAAGTAAATATAAGTGTAGAGTGAATGTATGCTTGAAATACCTCAAACCTCAAAAACCCATGACTGGATTTGGGATCTTCTTCTGATGTTCAACATTGTTTGTGGTATTGTATAGTCACTGTTCAAATCTACAGAAAAACACCTATTTGTAAGTTTACGACCTGTAATAAACTAGTTTCTGTAAGCTAAATCAAACCAATACAATGAGTATAGTTGCTCGGTTTTACATAAAATAACACGTAAGAAAAACAATGAATTGCCAAATTGTAAATGTTTGTTAACCTTTTATACAAGTGTGTATTCATGAGTTCAGTTCATTCTGAGTGATAATAAAGAGAGAAGAAACACCCCAAGCAGCTGATGCATTGGACCCATTTACGACTGTAAGCATGCTTCAGTAACACACTCCCCTCGCTTCCCTCCTGATCTCTGATCTCTACAGACATAATCTGATCACTGTTGACAGCAAATATTTTTCTGTGTTGGAGAACGTTTTATGAGGGTGAAATTGAATCAAGTCTCAACCTGCAGTTCACTAATCTCCCAAGGGGAAAAGAATAAAGTAACAGCAGAGAGAGATATAAAAAGAGGGAGGGCGAGAGAGAGGAAACTGAGAGCGAAAGCAGGGCAAAAGTGGTATAATGGAGCCAGAAATTTAGGGGAAGGGTGAGCAACGCATTTATCACATTAATAATAATTTATATATATCGAAACATACTTGAAGCCTCTTTTAAAGCTACTGGAAATTTTTTAATAAATATTCTCTAAAAGTCCACCATTTGCTGCTTCCTCTAACTACCTTAACTAAACCCTAACTAACTAAATTTAGTGCTATTTTTCCTCAGTGGTGCTGATGAACTAATCAGTCTGAGTCTCGGTCCCTTAACCTCGCTCAGTCTCGCTCATGCTTTTTTGAAAGTGTTTGAATAAATTGTAAAACACAGGTCACAAAGTTTAACAATCGTCGTTTTCTCACACGAATACTTACTACCTGATTTAAATAAATTTACTTTACTGTAAGTGTAAATTTATTAGCTGTAATTGGTGTACAGGGTGTCTCGGATATGTCCACGTGTATATTTTTAAAGCTTAATATATCTTCCTGACTGCTAGTTAAATAATTTGTAAATTTGTCTACAGGAAGCCACATATTTCTGTCTGTTCCATGCACTACTGGTAGATTTAAACTGTGTCTCAGAAGCAGACATTGCTAGGAAACATGGAGGGGTTTGTTTAAGGAAAGCTTTAAAGCCACAAGCCTTTGGAACTAATAAAGCCGTATTACATTATAGACATGTGTCAAGTGTCCCATGCCGTTACTACCTGCCACAACCATCCTGTTTAAAATAAATAAAATAAATAAAATAAAATAAAGGAACCCTCTTTAGAGTTAATGATGTGGAATTTATAGGTAAGTTTTTTTTTTTTACTTTGTTTAAATGTAGTTCAACAGTAAAGGAGAGTTTACAACCACCAATTTGAAATTAAAATTAGACCAGGATTAGTTTTGGTTTAGCCAAAAGGTATGCAGAGTAGGAAAGTCATTTGAGCTGGCTTTTCTCTTCCCTCTCTTCTTCTGCAGAAGGATTAGTCTGTCTTTCATTCCCCACTCCACCACGGCTGGTGAGCGCTGTATGTATCATAATTAGAAAATGTTATATATATATTATACATGGCTTGGCATCGGGTCCTGAGGAATGTTTTCAAAGAAGTCCTTTTAGCAGTGATCTCCACACATCTCTCATTGAAATCTCCTCTTCTCCACCGGCCGGACACAGCACATTTCTGAGGGAAACCACTGGCTAAAAATACTCAGCTTCTACAAACACAAGATCCCCTCTTCTCTCTCTCTTTCACTCACACACACACACACACACACACACACACACTGCTTGGCCATGTATTCCCTCAGTAGCAGCCACATTGGGAACATCTTTTGCGGACACACACACACACACACACACACACACACTGATCAGGGGCCGGTGTTCTGCCACTCAAGTGGGTGGTCTAGCTTCTGTGGTTCTGGCAGTCTGCTCATCCGCCTCACCGACGACTTCTACACTCTCTCTCCCTCTCTCTCTCATTATTCACATTCCTACATTTATTACTGAAGTACTGAATCTATCTATCTATCTATCTGTCTATCTGTCTATCTGTCTGTCTGTCTGTCTGTCTGTCTGATTATTCACTTACTTACTTGTGTTATTGAAGTATGTATCTCTGCCTGTCTATCTATCTATCTATCTATCTATCTATCTATCTATCTATCTATCTATCTATCTATCTATCTATCTATCTAT
>CM074947.1:27709581-27726144 GCA_037577455.1 Pangasius macronema | reverse complement strand
ATAGGTCACATTAAAGGTGGAAAAAGTTCTGAAATGATTTATCTTGGTCTCATTTTTTTTACATCATCAGAAACATGCCATTATATATATATATAAAATGTTTGCAGATGTGATGTTTATTTGACATTTATGTAAGGAGACTCCATGGTCATTGCTTGATTAACAGTTAGTAAGTTTTCCACAACAGGGAAAGTCTTCAGGACAGCGGACTTTCCAGTTTCTTGGTAACATGAGGATCTTCTATTTTTGTCTTAGTAACTTCTAGAGAAAGCAAAAAGAGAATGACCCTTTATAGCTGATTTAACATAAGTAATAATAGGAACAGTTTGTTCCAGTTCTATAACAGTTTCACAGACTATCCACAACATTAAATATAACTATAAATGGATAAAATGTATGATGTGTGTTTGTTTTTTATTTAAGAAAATGCAACCTCTGGCAAATTGCTGTGCTATAAGTGGAATAAAACACTTTGGGGTGTGCTGTTAAAGGAAAATAATCAAGTTTGTGTTTATAGAATTACAGAATAGTACATAACCTTTAATATATTGTATGTTTGAGGTGTAGTTGGTTTAGAAAATGATGTTCCATGTGTAGTCCTTGTCTCACTTTTAAATAACATAGCCAAGTATAATACATCATCAGCTAAGTAAAGGTTTCTATTCATTTTTATTCATGAGTAAAATAAAAACACTAAGCAAGGAGTCCTTGGCATTGGGACAATGCTTTGCTGGATGATATGGATTTACAGGATTATTTTAAGCATGTTACTGTATTTGTTACAGAGTGCATGGCCGGATGAAGAGATGGATTGATGAATGGATATGATGCTTTGACAGACTGGTCTTCCCGGTAAAGGGCTGCAGATCTGTTTGCAGCTGGTCGTGAATAATAGATGGTGTTTATGAGTGTATGTATTCAATCTGACCCCAGAGGTTACAGACTGAACGAGAGTAGCTATCCCTGAGGAGGAAAGAGAGGACCGTGCAGGAGAAGAGAGAGAGAGAGACAGAGAGGGATGACAGATGACGTTCATTTAGGGAGGTGATGAGTTGTCAGGTGGACAGGGACTCTCCGTCAACCTTTTGGTGACAAGGCCAATCAGTCCAAGAGGTTACAAGTGGGGCTAATAGCTTCTTAATCACAGCATTGAGACTGACACACCAGGTGTAATTCAGAATGAAGGGTTCAGTTACAAACCAGACATTTGACATTTGTAGGAAAGCTTACAAACCGAGATGTTTGAAATGGAGACACTCGTCAGGGCTTACACTTAAACAATGTTCTACTAGAAGTGTCCTTATTGAAAAAAGATCCTGTGGAGATATCTACAACAATTCACAAAAGTAAACGTTCCAAGCAGAACCTATTCAGGAATCTAAGAACCTTTAAACATTCAAGGAACCCCATGAGGAACCCTTTGTTTTAAGCTCCATCCTAATTACATTTATCCAAAGAGACTAACAACTGAGACAGTCTAAGCACAGAGTAGTTGAGGGTTAAAGGTCTTATACAACAGCAGCTCGCTGGCAGTGCTGGGATTTGAACTCAACCTTCTGATTACTAGTGCAGAACTTAAATATTCTCAAGTAGTTAACTTTTAATTGAATTTAGAATTGACTACTGTAACTGAAATTATACATTTTTAATGAGGTCTTACAAATTCGTGAAGGGTCCTCATTAAAAAATGTACAATTTCAGTTTTCTGCCAGCTACAGAAAACCATATGGAGCTCATCGGAAGCAGTCGACATTAACACAATAATAAATGTTTACTGTGGCTCAAGATAACAAACGATTGAACTGACTATTATTTTCATCTGTGCTCAACTTACAACTGGCAGAGAGCTCTGTTTGAGCACTGAACATGAAGGTTAAGGACACAGATTGAAAGCAATTAGCAAGGCCTAGTGTGTGTCCAAGTGTGTGTGTGAGTGTGTGTTAATGAGAAAGGGGTGATCACAGATTTAGCCAGTTAAATAATTCATTCGGTTTGAGGCGTGCGCTGACACTCACGGCACGGTCCATTAGGGATGTGTTTAGAGGGTGCCACAGACACATACACACACAGATGTGCAAACACACACACACACACACACACACACACACACACACACACACACACACACACACACACACACACACCTCCTCTCTCCATATGAGATCACTCAAAAGCCAAGACTCTGATAGGCTTAGGGTCATAGGTTAGCATAGTGAAAACATTACCTTAAATGCTAATGCACTCAACACATTTAAAGCCCTTTAGCAGGTTAAAAACAGACGTGTGGTTCTTCCGTGTCCCTTCCCTTCCATACACCCCTCACACACACACACACATTCATCCATACACCCACACACATACAAAATTTACACAAGAAAGCCGAACGTCAAGTGGAAGTGGCATCACATGTGGCTGCAAAATTATCAAGCTTTCGTTCAAAATTTCTCTAATTTACAAGCCAACATCACATTACACCACCGCTGATTATTTTCCTATAACAGCAAACCCCAACATGTTTTATTCCTTACATATTGTGCAAACTATTCAGCTTTATCAATAGCACATTTTTAGCTAAATTGCTGTTTGTAAGCTAGCTAGGTTCTTAGATGGTTGAGTTCTAGCAAGTTTTACCTGGAACTTTCTAGCTATCTAGTTAACGTACAGTTTTGTTGATCTGTTTTATTGAATTGCTTATGCCATATTCTTTTGAATATTAACCATATTGTTGTATTTCATATGAAATAAACTCATTAGGGCAGGATTGCTTTACATTTTTCTTTTCTGATAATGTTTCTGAAGTCTTCAGATAGCTAGAATAGCACTTCTGAAGAGGTTTGGAAGGTCACTGTATGAAACCAGAGTTGCCATGTCTCAGCCAAACCATACACAATGATCTGAAGAGACCCTAAAAGTCATTGCATGGGAAAACACTGATTCTCAGTATCTGCAGTTTGCCTTTTTGTCATCACCTGGTATAGCATTTTCTACCCTATAATCATTACAGTCAATGTTCACAGACTATTTTTGTGGAGTAAGCCAGAATTCATGCTGGATGTGTCATGTATGCAACTGTCCATCTAATCCACAATCACATTTCCTCTCCGACACTACAGCACACTTCATTATTATTATTAATATATATGTACAACATGAATAAAGAATGTGGTTGGGATCAGTTAAAGAAGCTGAACCTTTTCAAGGGTTCTTTAGTCCCTCTTTACGTGAAATCTTAAAAACATACGGGGCAACCCTACAGCTCCATCAGTCCAGCTCTAGTGGCGACCCTGGCTTTGGTATTTTGTCCATCATTGTTGAGATGGTACGATTCTGTGTCAGTGGTGTCCAATCTTATTCACATTGGACCGGTGCGTACAGGTTTTCATTCTAATTAACCAGGAGCCTTGCCCAATTCTCAGAGTTTAAATTATCGATGAGTTGATTCAGGTGTGAAAATCTGCAGCCACACAGATTGGCCTCCACCCCTATCAATAATATACTAGTGCACTTCTCTTTGAAAATACTTAGACTTGATAGTATATCAAAAGTAAACTGTACATCCCTCCAAATATACAGCAATACACTTGTTGTTTCAATAAAGATAGATAATTATTCTAATTATATATGAACTATCTCCAGCTGGTGTCAAACTCACTTAACGCATTGCTATAAACAGTAAGTATGTAGCGCGTCTGAGTGTAAGCCCCAGAGAAACCCGTCTGCAGCTGAAGCTAGCCGTGTGTGCACTTATACTAATGAACTGAGCTCTGTTACTCATCTGATATAGCAGACTCGCTGATGTGTGTGTATATCATAAACCAGTGCCGTTCTCATAATTCGCCTTTCTCTCCGGGGTCCTGAAGCGCCGCTGCGACACCGGACACCACCTGAGTGGAGCGAGGGCCGTCTAACGCGCTGCCTGTCAGCAATTACCTCACGTTAAAATCCCCCCTTGAGTGGCAAATTGAATCAGGCCGGGCTATCACTGTCTGCCCTGTCTCCAAACTGCAGAGTTCTAAACTCGATTATAGGTTATAAACTCGGACTTCTTTAAGAACTAGATCTCTTAGCCTGCCGATCGATCGCTCTGTGTGTCTACTGAGGCCCGAAACTCAAAAAGGTCTTTTCTGTTCTTCAGGGCTAATCTGTATTTATTTGCTTTTATTTTAGCAAGGAGGCCCCAGCTGCAGATATGAAATGTCATAAAAAGGCATTGATCAACAAAAAGGACCTTTATTAATAACTTAAAATGGAAAAAGCAAATTCAATTGTAAATGAACACCGCCATGAGCAAGCAAGCAGGAACAGCGGTAGGATAAACTGCCACTTATAAGCTAAGGAAGTTAGGGTCATTCTGTGATTTAAGTGTGTTGGCTGCTTAAGGCTAAAAGTGGGCCTCATGAGCATAGATCAATGCTGCCTTACATGCTCATTGGATGGTCCTATTTCCTAGTTGCATTCGAGCGTACAGCTAACATTAGCTAGCCTGATCTTTTGTAGCACTTTATTAGCACCTCCCCTAGTGTAAAAATGTATACAATGTTGGTTACAATATAAACCTGTGTCACTCCGTCACTCCCAAGGGTTCTGTCAGATATTTCTAAAGCTGGTCTACTTGGAACATGTTGTAAAAGGGAAACCCATTCAATTTAAGCTCCCCTGAAAAAGTGGCCTAATCAGTGTGCATTTAAAGTAAGTTGCCTTTAAATAAAAATAAGTTAAGGGTTCTGATGAATACTTAGGCGTGCTAGATGGAACGCTTCAGTTTGTTAGCGCAAAGTGAGGTAGATTTCCAGACAGATAATGAACTTTTATAGTAGAAAGAAAACTATTTCTTAGGTGAATTTCAGTCAGCTAGCTAACTAATACGTATATACAGCACATTCTCAGAAAAACAGATACTAAACTGTATCCTGCATGCTACTAATATTTAACTTTCACCTGGGGAAAAAACTTTAATGTACATAATTGGACGTTTTAGAAGTACACTATATGCCCCTTTCTGTGTAATAGATACATAGAAAAGGTATAAAAGATGTAAAATCGAAGGCACCAGCAGCAAGCATTGGTACATCAATTGGCAGAGAAACGCAGTTATGGCTTATTTACACATGTGATATTCATCTTGTTACAGCTTACAGTCACCAATGCTGGTTTTTCTATTATGGTGCTTTCATACTTTTTTCTGAACCACTATATTTTTAGTTTCGTTGGAGCTTCCAAATTTGGGAAAAGTTCACCTCAAAAATGCTGTGACGGGAAGCACCTTTTTTTTTTTTTAAACCTCCTATTAGTTTGCAAGTTGTGAGGAAATTGAGAAAAAGAAACTCCAAAACTCCAAACAAAGCTACTTGATTTAACCTTTATTACTGATCATACTGGGAGCATGGTGGCTTAGTGGTTAGAAGGTTTGCCTTGCACTTCTGGAGCTGGAGTTTCCGTGTCCTCCCTGTACTTTGAGGGTTTCTTCCGGATAGATGATCTGTAGTGTCTAAAGCAGACTATCCTGATTAATTGCTACCTTTTATTGTCCTAAGCCATAAACAATAAGTGATTATATGCTGCTCCATGTCCAGGGTCAATAATTAAAAGTTCAGTGAGAAGTGATGGTTAGTTTGGCACACACACACACACACACACACACACACACACACACACACACACACACACAGAGAGAGAGAGAGAGAGAGAGAGAGAGAGAGAGAGAGGGAGGAAGTGGTCATAGGGTGGCGCTGTAGAGCTTCTTATGTTCCAGGATTGGCACACTGTGATGGACAGCTTACATATCTGTGTGTGCGTGTGTGTGTGTGTGTTTCATGTATTGTGTGTGGATGATGTGTAAAGTGCACACAATGGTCACTGCATATGACTGAAGTCTCTACATGTCATGGGTCATGACCACTCGAGACTGGAAAGGCAAAATGGTGAAGCTAAATGGATGTGTGTGTGTGTGTGTGTGTGTGTGTGTGTGTGTGTGTGTATTTCTAAATGTATGTGGAGTGTGTGGTTAGCATGGGGGTCCGTCTCTGACCACGGTGACTCTCTCAGCCTGTTTGCCAGTCCCGGTCTCTTTGATATCGCTGTACATTAGCATTTGTTAAGTGCTTTGGTCAGAAACACTTAACATGGCCTGTGGTCACTAACAGAAATCAGCAGGGGTGAAATATTCTTTGTGAAGGATTGGTGGTTTTCCTTTAGGCCAGGACTAAAAGCTCAGCCTGTTTTTTTGTGTATTAACTGAGGCCTTTAAAGCAGAGACACTACCACTCTTACTCCGGACCTTATCGTGGCTGGCTTGTGCATGTGTGCGTTTCATGTATATTTTGTAAATTCGGCTTTCTTTCACAAACAGGCTTCAAAAATACGAGTTCATGCCTATTAACTATCGAATGCAGTCTAATTTAAATGCATATTTATATTTTTAAGAAGCTGAAATTTGAATATCCTTTTTTGTACCTCATTTCTTTAATTAAATTAATTGCTGAATGTCAAACATTTAATCAAATAACAACATGTTTATAAATATAATTTGGCAAATTTCATCATTGTTTATATGCCATTTATTGCTAGTATACCCAGATCTCACAGTCAAATCTCTGTGATTTTCACAAATTTACGAGAACCCCTGTTTCTAGGGAACACTCTGACTCATGGCCAGATGCTTGCGTGTATCTACGTGTTTCTGACACATGCTTTTTTTTTCAAAAGCATCATCACCCTCTGACACCCCCCCTCCCTCCCTCCCTACCTACCTACTTTACAACGAACTGCTCTTCTCTGTTCTACTCTGGGGTTTTTTTTTCCAGCGGTCTCCTTCTCTAAACCACACACCACATGTCATGAGTATGACCTTTAAAACAGCCTCGAGTTTCTGTCACTCTTTACTGGTGGCTCACTAAAAGGGGGTGTTGGAAAGTAAAATAAAGTTGACCCAGAATAGAGATGCATCCTATCAGCCAGCTGAGAAAGATAATATTATATTACACGGAAATATAGAGCACTTCTGAACTTTCATAAAATTGAAAAGCAGCTACATAAGCTTTTATCTTATTTTATTTTATCATTTTACTCAGTTGATATTCTTCAGGAGTGCACTTTTTTTCTTTTCTGTTTTTAACAGCTTGAGAATTTCTCATTTTGAAATCTACACACCGAAAGACAAGGAACTGTAAAATAATTATAACCCTATATAACCCTCATGGCCGTTGGTGCCGTGACCCATTTTGAACGGAATATACAAAACTATACAATGCATACTTTTCTTCTTTCCTTATATGTCCTATATTTAGATTTATTTTATGGTCACGGCACCAACAGCTGGTAGTTGTAGTTATATGTTTGTTATTATTTAACAATTACTTCCTATAATCTACTTCTTTCTATATATAATCTATATATTCATCCAAAAAAGACAAATTATGTTCCATGCACCCCGAATCTAACTGATTAGCAGAGATATTTTTTGGTGAACCCATAGTTTGCTTCTTCAGTTGTGCACTGTAGCTACTGAGGCTAATGTTGTTCACAAGTAGGGGAAAGTATAAAGCCATCAGATTAGCATGATGTAAACAGGCCTGATTATCACATTTGACTCAACCAAATCAGTGACGTACAATTCAGCCTTCACATTTTAATCGAGGATTATGTGGTTTACACCGTCAAACAAAAACTGTGAACAGCACAGTGAGAGTAGGAGGCTGCTGGCATGGGAAAAAAAGCATCACACTGTGGTTTAATGGTTTCTGTGTAGAAACTCACCTTTTACCAGAATCTGAGTGCAGAGATACCGCTCTAAGTGCAAAGGAAGAAAGAGATTCAAGATGGCCGCCACTGTTTTTAGCATCGCGACATCCTTTTGTCCATTTTTATAGAAAACATTGTGTCATAGATGAGAAACCACATTAGCAAATCTGTTACTAAACTCCAGCTGCGTAATGATGTAAGAGTTTAGTTCAAATGGTGGCTATAAGCTTTCATTACCTGATAGCTACTTTAGTCTCATAGCTCCAGTGCAAAGCTAAGTAGCAAATGTCAGACATGGCTGATCGAGTACATTTAGGAATTGACTTCACTCTTACACAGAAAAGCTTCTCAGGTATTTTTCTGATAGTTAATGGTACTAGGCAGAACTAATTCTACTTTTCTAAACAACATATGCTGCATCAATAAGTTGTGTCATCTGTGGTTTCTAACAGGAGCGCTTTCTAAACAGACATGAAACATTTTATAAACTGGTTCTTCTTAAAACCCTCTGTTGGAGGATTCTCCATAGGACTTTTAGAAGATCCACCAGAGGATCCACCACAATCCACATGCTACGATCTTAGTTTTCCTTCTTTTTTTTTTACGCTTATCTATCCAAAAAACCCAAAGAAACCCTTTCGTTGAATGATTTGTGTGTCTTTTCTTGAGGTTGTAAGATGTGTCTGTTTTAATATCACTTTAATAATGATTTAATAATTTTAAATTTCTGAAAAAATTATTTATTCCATAATAATAATAACAATATTTACTGTTTAATATTATATTACTACAAATAGTAAAAATAATAATAAGCATTTAATATACATTTCTTATATTTTCACATCATTTGTTAATTCATTATAAAATACTTTTTGAAACGTTTACTTGACATCGTCTGATGCTGTGAATGTGATGTAGAATGTAGGATGTGCATTTTTGCAGTTTCTCTTTCTCAACACAACATGGTAGGAGGCTGATGGCATGGGAAAAGAGCATCGCACTGTGGTTTACTGATCTCTGGGTAAATTCACACATCACTACATCACAAGCCTTTGTTGTAACTGTGGCTGGCGACAGATTTGCACTCATACCACACCATCGCACTAAAGAAGAGAGATAAACATCCTGAAGCCTTTTTGAGCATCTTGCTTGGCATCAGCCATTGAAAGCAGTTTGCAGCATTAAACTAGTGCATTGTGTTCCTGACTTAATCTGGCAGTTTTTGTGTTTTTAATAAAGCCTAAAACCCAGACCTAGGACAAAAGATCGCAGCGAGAGAGAGAATGTGAAAGAGTTCAGTGAAGAGGGGAAAAACACAGCCATCGTGCCTGTATGAAATTCCATCTTGCTTTAAGATACATTGTGTCTATGAAACTCTGTACAAGGCAGATGACCGCGAACTGCTCCATAGTGGTGTGACAGCAGGACCGGATTTCTCTCTCTGTCTCTCTCTCTGTCTCTCTCTGTATCTCCTCCTCTCTCTCTTTCACTCTCCCTCCCTTCCTGCTCGGGGTTCTAAAATTTGATAATCAATTGACATTAGTGCCCTCTGACGAGGGAAAACCGAGACTGGTTTGTCCAAACCATAAACCGAAGCGCGGTGACAGCATGTCCGAACCTGAGAATAAAATACACTAGCTGTCCACGGAAACAAAAATCATTTCAAATATTTGGTCGCTCACACTGTCCGAAACCTCAGTGGAAAATCAAACCAGAGCTCTGTAGTCGCACAAATACAGGTGCGGTAGTGATCTGTAGTCTGGAGGGAAAGCCAACTCCCAAGAGAAGGAGTCAAATATCCAAATCTGCCAGAGATGATCTCAAAATAATAGTAAAAGTAATTACGATCTCATTGGCTATCTGCACCTTCCACACAGTGTTCTTTATCAAGGATGATTTTTCTCCTCTAGCAGCATGTCCTGATGTGTTTTATTTGTCTTATACCAGAACAATCTGCCAGCACTAACCTTTTTTTTCATTTATTAAAGAAAAACGCATCATACTTTTTATTTTTATAGTTACATGTAATGTGGAACTTCCACAAAAATATTTTACTTCCTGTTATCATTTATATCAACTATAAACATTCGTTCCCTCACCAGCCTCTTTTTAAAGTTAAAAATATCAATTGTCATGTTACCGAGAAACTCCAAACCTCTCAATCCTGAAGATTTTCCTGTTTTGAAAAGTTGCAAATGCTCCTTCCTTAAATGCTAAATGAACATCTCCTCATGGAAAACGTCACCACTTCAACAGTGACATGCTTTTATATCTGTGTTTGTGGAATGTCTGGCATATAAGTCTCAGAAACGACAATGTAACTCCTGTCAGAGCTGCAGTTATTAGAGTTTCAGGTTGGGGAAAGAGAAAATCTGCAGTGCTTAGCATTCAGTACCTGGGCCTGAAAAACGCTTAGCGGCACCTGCTTACATCATGCTAACTGCACGTTTTCACTTTGCTGTAATAATTGACTGCTTATAAAATGGCCACCGCGGTCCAGGAGAGTCCTGAACAACATTCTTAGACATCAGTCACGATGCTGTATGAAGCACATATTCACTTCTCCCGACAGAAATGAGTGAATGTGGGGAATGCGAGTGGCTTTTAATAACCAAACTACAGCGACCATGCTGGGTTTTACCACATTGATTCAGCCACCGTGGGAAGTACAGGAGTGTGGCAAATCTTAGGTTAGTGTGGGCGATGATGATGGGGCCTCACCACCACCGTAGTATTACAATACTGTCTATTCACATGGGATGACAATGCCGCTCTTCTTTTAGTGTAAAGAAGTGAGTAGTGGACATGAGCTTCAACAGCAATGCATGATGATAGCATTTTTATGTGATATTATTATGCGATTGCTTAATATGTTCACACGCATGCACACACATACACAAATTCACGTTAAGATGGCAATGTTCACCAGAAGTGTGGTATTCCATTGCAGACTAAATAGTCTCGGCCCTTTTTCCCACAGCAGCCATCTCTAATGAGAGAAGTGGCGAAACCACGTCAATAGCCATCAAAAAACCAAACGACTTCCTCCGTACGTCTTTCACTTCCTGCTTCTGCATCTGAGCAGCGCAAAAACGGCCAGGCCTTTGCGTGAGAGCCGCGCACACAGACAGGCCTCACCACAACATCCAGACCGGAAAAGGCAGCACTCACACTACTGAACCGTTTCTCACTTCTGCTGTCTCTGAAACACACAAACACACACACACACACACACACACACACACACACACACACACACACACACACTGTCTACAAGCTCTCTCGAAAATGGGATTGTTTTACTGCTGATGCGAGACTGTGGAGTTTTTTAATGTCTGCAAAATTTGCCAGATGCCTCAGCAAAACAGGAATTGATACAGATCTGTCTCAGTCACACACATTCACACAAATATGCACAAAATCATGTCTGTGTAAAAGACCTGATACAGGAAGCAAAGAAGATCTGATGCAGACTGTCTTAATCTCGTTAGACTGTCAACAGGAAAATCACACAGACACTGCGGCTTTTATTTTAAGTCAGCTCTTTCCTTTTGCAGTCTTCGGCCTGAGATTCTCACTGATGTCCATCAGAGACAAGCAACTTATTTGTGAGGTGTGAAGTTTATTTTAATGATTAGTGCGAAATTTCAGTGGTGCTGTTGTGAGAGAGCGAGTAAACGTGCGAATGACCATAATCATTATTCATTGCAAAAGCCAAGAGAAAAAAATGATCAGTAAAAAGGATTGGTAGCAGGCCTCACACCAGACTAAGTGTAAAGGACAGGTTTAAGCTTTAAGCTTTTAAGAGATTTCGTCAAAAATATTCTACAACTGTGTGTACAATTGTCCATATGTGTGTGTGGGTGTGTGTGATGGATGTGCTGTTTTTCTCATTCTCAAACCAAGGGTCTATGAGCGAGCCACGCTGTCAACCGCAGTCCTCAAACATACTGATTCATCTCTCTCTTTCTCTCGTTCTCTCCTCAACCCATCAGTGCATTCGTTTACTCACTCGCTCGTTCGTTTGTTCATTATGTAAATCGTGACTCACCCATGCTCGCTGAGGGAGCCTGAGTGGATTCAATGTTCTCATGAAGTATCTGCAGGTTTTTCCATGAATCACTCAGAGACATAGGTAAATGTCAGCTGGAAACGATTCAAAAAACTGTTTTCTTAATCACTGCTTTTCTAAATCAGGTATTACATTCCGCATTAGAAATAACTGTTAGTAGGCGATATGATAATGCCCAATAATATAATTACCCAGTCGCTGACTTTTGGTGGACAGCCTTCTCATGGTTGTGCTATATGCATTCCATATTTTAATAATGGATTTAATGGTCTTTAAACTTTGGGATATTTTTTAGATTTTTAAAAATATATTTTCCTGAACTGTGTCAGAATTGTTTTGATAGATTCTTGATGTTCATGATACTGTTTGCTTAGGTGTTTTCTCCAACAAACTCTGGGGGCTTCCTGGAACAGGAACAGGAACAGGAACTTTATGTTGAGATCATGTGACACCTTAATTGCACACATGCCCACTCCATTCAGCTAATGATGAGAATTTAGTGTTTTGACGATACTGTAGGTGAATACTTTTACTTTTTTTGTAATTAATTTTGCAAACTATATTGATTTTTCATAATCGATATATTGATATTTCAGTATTATGGGTAATTTTGTAGATTCATTACATAATCCCAGTTAAGTCCATTTTAGGTTCCAACACTACAGAATAAGGAATAAGGGTGTGTGTGTGTGTGGGCGGGGGCGGGGGGGGGGGCCCCCACTATATCCATCTATCTATCTATCTATCTATCTATCTATCTATCTATCTATTGGTAGACAGATAGATAAACAGACAGACAGATAGATAGATAGATAGATAGATAGATAGATAGATAGATACACAGACAGACAGACAGATAGATTGAAAGATAGATAGATAGATTCTTCACATCTGGGCTATGGGGTAGGGTGGCTAAACAGAGGCCCTTTTTGAAGGTTGAACTTTTTGTGTATCATTTTAAAAGATATTTTTGGTGCAAAAACAATAAAAACAAAAGAGAACACCTTGGGGGTTAGTTGATCACCACCAGCACCACCACTGTGAGCACTGAAGTCTCCCAGGGCTGTATACTTGGACCCCTTGCTGTTCACATTGCTGAGTCACAACTGCTGCAAAGCACTGCTGCAATCACAGCATTGAGTTTTCTAATTAGCAACAATGATGAGTCAGCACACAGACAAGAAGTGGAGCAGCTTGCAGACTGGTATAGAAACAACAATTCTGCTTCTTAATGTGGTCAAAACAAAAGAAATTATTGTTGCCTTTAGGATGACTCACAGAGGTCACTTTCCAGTGCACATCAATGGCACCACTGTAGAGACACTGATGTGCACAGACATCTGCTCTAAGTATGTTGGCTTGCATATTGAACAAGACATCAGTGGGACCTTCAACACTACCTGCCTTAACAAAAAAAGCCTTGCTGTCTCCCTTTCCTGTGGTGACAGAGTGGAGCAAACCTCCCTGTCCTAGAAATAAAGGTACTGGTCAGGTACTGTACAAACAAACAAAAGTACGAAAGCTGTCTTTTTGGTCCAATTGTGTACCTTAATGATGTTCCTCCCTTTGGGTACCAACTCAAGAGCGTATGGGAATTGCAACATATTGCAAGGCCCTATAATGAAACAACAGAGAGCACCATTGAAGTCTACTTACCAAAATTGCTGCATCTGCAAAGCTACCAGAATTGTGTCATACCAAACAAAGGATATCAAATAGATACCAAACAAAGATATCACTACTACCAGACTCTGTAACATTGTCTTCCCTGATGCAGATAGGCTCGTCAACACCCTCCTGCCTTCCAACAATCACCTGATCTGAATTTAACTAAACAAACCAAATCAAATACCAACCACCATTATTCACACCTGGACTCTATAGCATAGCCTTGTCACCTGGACTTTACCATTGTCCTTGGAAATGACTAGATTTTGCACTTGCCTTCATATTAGGCTTTTTTTTTCTGTCAGTGTAGTTTCACATGCAATCAAAGGGAAACACTGCAGAAAACTTTACATCTTAGCAAGTGGAAATATACTGTTAGACTTTGAGTTTTTTTTTAGACTTTTACTCATTTTAAGTTTGAAGTAGTCTTTTTGTATTGGTAGGTAGTTTTCAAATTTTAAGCATTTATTTCTAGAAAATGTAAAGCTTGAAATGAGTAAAAAAAAATAAAGTCTAAAAATAGGTTTAATAATCTTATATTTGGTTTGTTATAATTTTAGAATAGGACTTTCTAGTTAAATTTAACTATATTCAAGATATTTTCATTTGCAAAGATGTCAATTTTTTTTGCAGTGAAGCACCAAGTGACTTTCATCCCGTAAAACAGAGGTGAAGCAAGAAACACCAACATGGAGGACAGGGTGCTGGTTAAAACATATATTATTTTCTTACTGAATGACTGGAACATGGAGTGACTCAGAACAGAAAAATTTAGTGAGATTTTATTAAGAGTTTGAAAATTTAACTAATTCCAAAATACAATGAGAAACTCAAGAAATACAACTTAACAGGAAATAGTCAAAACATAATGAAGCTTATGAATATCACTAACCAGGAAGTAATCATAGATATGCTAAATACACAACCTTTTCAAACTATGAAGTCAAGAATGCACTAAAAATTGACAGAAAGTTGAAATGGACAGACAAACCTCAGTGGACAGACAAACAATTCTAATGCAAACTTAAAGTGGTCTTTAACGTCCTTAAAGGTCCAGTTGTGTAACTTACTATTAAACCAACACAGAAATATTGTGCTAACCTTCATAGAACGTCTTGACCATTTCGACAATATTTTCTGTTAACTGTATAAAACAACAACGACAACACTTCTTCACATTTTTTCTTCTAAAAGTGTGAGTACGTAGAGACTTTATGTAGATTTCAAGGAAGCACCTACTATAAGAAGATGCTTTTTTGTATAAGTATATACACACACTGCAAACGAAAGAGAGAGGGGGAGTGAGAGAGATTCACAGACACCCACACATCTCACAGGCGGAAACCAGATCTGAGCTTGTCACGAAAGTAGCGTCTGCATGAATGTCAACCGATGCAGAATTCCGCACGTTGTATTCTGCAAAACTCTCTCTCTCTCTCTCTCTCTCTCTCTCTCTCTCTCTCTCTCTCTCACTCTCTCTCTCTATCTCTCAAACTCTCTCCCTCTCTCTCCCTCTCTCTTTCACACACACACATACACACAATTCCCCTCATTCGCAGAGAAGCAAAGCCTCTAACCACAACCACAGGGCCTCAGCAAAGCACCTGTCTCCATGACAGAGAGAGAGAGAAAGAGAGAGAGGGAGACAGAAAGTGTATAGCTGCCATAGTTGACAACTTTGTGTGAAAATATGTGTAAACAGCCTTGTTACAAGACTGGAAGGTCACGCAAGATGCAAAAAAGTTTTGGTCGGGACATTTAGCACTGGACTGCTACGGACTGTGAAACGGAGAGAAAATGGAGATCAACAGTTCAGAGCTGTGAGTCAAACTGTGAATAAGTTTAAACACAAGTGTGTTTACAGCAGCACAGTTCACAATAGCACACAGTGAATGAAAAAGAAGATTGATTTTCACTCCTGTAGTAAATATGAAAATGGTTTCCTGTCACTGGAGACTTGTCAAAGTGCATGCAAGCTCGTGATCAATTGCTAAGCTAATAATTGTGTCTTGTGCCTGTAACGTGAGACCTCGTATTGTTTTTCATGTCTACGTCTGTAGCTGTGTATATGAATGTACGCAGGTTTACAAGCCTGCGTGCGCATGTTGCACTTTCTCAGGGCCTATTTGAAGCAGGCAGGAGGAAAGCGTGGGAACCAGCATCAACACTGTGGTCAGAGAATGAAAGAGAAAGACAGAGCGATTCACTGTTTATCCGTACTGTTAAAGCAATAAAATCTAATTATATTCAAAAACATGATGCTTCTAAGTGTAAGTGGCTAACCTGACACAAAGAGAAGACTACCACAGACATAAGCTCTGCGAAATTCATTTTGTGAGCTTGACAGCTGAGCAGGTCTGAGCAATACAGCTCATTATCTGTTCATCAGGAGTTAGAAAGAGGTTCACAGTGGTGTCTCAGCAGTCAGGGTTCTGTGCCAGTGAGCAGAAGGTTAAGTCCGTTTATCCTCAGCTGTTCAACAATAGGCCTGGATTCAGCCTAGATTCAGTCTCATATGGAAATAGCTTCCAAATAAATACCTGAGTCTGTGCTACTTTGCAGATTATTAGGAGCTGACAGTTTACATTGAGAAGTTTGTAAGAGACACAGACTCTTAGATAACTATCGCAAATTATTCACACTAGCCTTAAAAAGTGCCAGCGAAAATTCCAACAAATCGGTTTTGTATGAAAAGAGAGTTAGAACGTTAGGGGTCATACCATTTCTAACTTGATTTGTATAAAACTGAATGTAATCAATATTCATACTTGTATGAAGTGCTCAAATTTGCAATCTATACTTGTTTATCAGCTCCTATACTTTCTCTTGAAGTTAACAAGATTAAAAAAAAAACAGCTTGTCGTGTTACAGAGAAATCCCTCCACCCAGAAGACTTTCCCGTGTCAGAACTGTAAAATTACAGCTTTACCCCTGACTTATAAAGAGCTGACACTGGAGACTCCTTCCAAGAATATTAAATAAACATCTCTTCTCTCTTCTCTTCTACACCATGTCTGTTTACGCACAAGTCCCTGTGTAAATTGTCACTATAGAAAAAATTAATATCAACCTGTGATTAGTCT
>CM074947.1:27666976-27702575 GCA_037577455.1 Pangasius macronema | reverse complement strand
AAAGGTCACGGTTTCAGCACAGCAGTTGTTATAAATATCATATATATATATATATATATATATATATATATATATATATATATATATATATATATATATATATAAACAAATGAAAGTGACAACAGGTACACTGGAGAGGCAGCAGTAAGACAACCCCCTGTGGTGGCCACAGACAACTGCTCTCTCCTTATCCTTCCTGACTGATTTATCTCTAGTTTTGTGTTTTGTTAGGGTCCTTGTCACTGCTTGTAGCATAAGGCAATATCTGCAACCCAATCCGATTGCACAGGTAGTTCAGCTCCTCCAGGATGGCACATCCATATGTGCCGTCGCAAGGATTGGTGTGTCTCCCAGCACAGTTTCAATAGCATGGAGGAGATACCGGGAGACGGGCCATTACACAAGGAGAGCTGGACAGGCCCATAGAAGGGCAACAACCCAGCAGCAGGACCGGTATCTGCTCATTTGTCCGAGGAGAAACAGGAGGAGCACTGCCAGAGCCCTAGAAAATGACCTCTAGCAGGCTACTGGTGTGCATGTTTCTGACCAAACTGTCAGAAACATGAGAGATGTGAGCAGGTTCCCGCTGAGCATATGTGACGGATGTGAAAGAGTCTGGAGATGCCGGGGGAAACATTAGCCAGCATGACCGGTTTGGCAGTGGTTCTGTGATGGTCTGGCGGAGGAATATTCTTGGAGGGTCACAGAGACCTCCAAGTGCTAGCCAACGGTACCCTTACTGTGGTTAGGTACCGGGATGAAATCCTCAGAGCCATTGTCAGACCTTACGCTGGTGCAGTGGGCCCTGGATCCCTCCTGGTGCATGACAATGTCCGGCCTTGTGTGGCCAGAGTGTGTAGGCAGTTTCTGGATGATGAAGGCATTGATGCCATTGACTGGCCCTAACGTCCCTCAGACATGAATCCAATTGAGAACCTCTGGGATGTTATGTATCGGACCATCCGAAGCCGCCAAGTGGCAGCATAGACTGTCCAGGAGCTCACTGATGATCCAGTGTGTGATTTAAGTGTTCCCTTAATTTTTTGATCTGTGTATAAAAATTCATATATATATATTTGTCGCCTAACCTGCTTTATGATTTAATTAAAAAAAAATTAAATCACTGGGTTTAGTGCTTCAAGCAGAAATTCAAAGTGGGACTCTCGCATGTAAGGCTGTCGTGCGAAGGACACGCAGCGAGTGTGAGAAAGAGGAAGGACGATGGTTTGGGTGCAACTCTGTGGAAAGGGGAGGGGGAAGGTGGTAAACATGTCTAGCTCTCTCTCTATTTTTTTTTCTCTCACTCGGTCTGTGAGATGTAATGACGAGACTCTCTTTCTCTCCTATTAAAAATATAGACTTGTGCCAAAATAGTAGCTGACATAAAAAAGAATTGCTTTACTCGTTATTCATAGTTAGTATTTTACTAGGTAAATGATACCCTTTTTTATACCTGTGAAAGAAAGAGGATGCACCACTTTTTAGATGATTGACAAGCCAAAAGTTCACGTCTGCAACCACTGAGGCTGAAATAGAACAGGGACCGTCCTGGTCATGGCCTAATTCTGCTGATGTGGTCTAAGCATGCATCCATTTTGAATCATGACTAAAAAAACACAGTGTCAAAAAAAGAACACTCATTACTATATAACAAAAAGTATAATGTCAAGGAAAATAGACTTCTTCACACAAAAGTCTAAAATGAGATATTCTGACACATAAAAACATATTAAAGGGTGTTGTTATAGCAGAATTTGGGTTAGAAATGAAATGTTTCAGCAAAAAAGCCATGCCAAACCATTAGCATAGGGTACATTTAGAACTTCGCAATAACCAAAATAAAAATAAGTTCACATAAGACACATAACTGAAGTACACAAGATTATAAAACTGCATAGTCCACTCATCTGTTCCCTCTCGGACACTGATTTCTCCCATTAGTGTCAGTAGTGCTGATTTAGCCATTAGCATCATCACCCCTTAGTCAAATGTCTTTTTCCCTGGGCTAAAACGTGTCAAACGAGGACGGCCACTGAACCTCAGCGTCCCTCGTCCACCCCTTCACTGCATTCCCGTCTTTATGAGTTGCACATGGGGAAGCCTGCAATTTTTACACCACAAAATAAGCCCCTGCGCAGCTGTGCTAGCAACCGCACACGCTAGCCACCGCCCGGTGCAGCTCCACCCGTGGGGCGGAGGGTCACGGGAGTTATAATAAGCTTAAATACAGGGGCTCGATAAACAAGGGCACGAAAAATTCTTTTCCCTAACCCCAGTGTTGCTTTTGACCATTCTTGATGGTGGTTAGTGAGTGACGCTGCTAAGAAACAAACTTGCAAAATACGGAGCAGATGGTGTTTGTCCCAGTCCCCATCTTCACACAGGGTTCATAAGCTCATAAACAGCTAAAGCTATGCCTGACCCGGTCTCATAAAGCAATCATATGAACAGACATGCAAAAGACGAAAGTGGAGAAATCATGAACAAGGTCTATTTTCAAAACTTTATGAAAACCTGATCAGGTGAATAGAACTTAATCATAGGTAACATTCATAGGACAACTCATTTGCACAAATTCCAATCGTGAGATCTTGTTTACGCTTTGAGAAGGACTGCACCATGGTCTGAATTTTCCCCCCATTTTCTCCCCAACTCCCACCTACTAGCTTGCTCTCCCCTAACATACGAGAGGGTGAGGTCTAACATTTGCTTCCTCTGAGACATGTAAGCCAACTACCATCTTTTCAACCTGCTGCTTATGCTGCATCACAGGGAAGTATAACACTTTGCTCCCAGTGTGTTACACTGCCTGGTCAATTTTGGCTCCTTTGGACTCCCAGCCACGGGAGCTGTGGCATGGTCACGATTCAAACTCACTATATCCTGAAAATAAGGCAGTCACTTTTCTGTTGTGCCAATCTGGAGTTGGATTTGATTTTTTGAACCTTTTTTATTTGGTTTGTTAGTTCACATTATCATGATTATCAAGCACACCAACGTATTTGTACACTTGTTCTCCTTGATTGATTAGGATAAATTCCAGGGGGTGTCTTGACTGAGACTTGTTGGTTTTCACAGATGTTGTTTTACCTCTACAGGTCATGCAGAAACCATTTCATTATAAAGAATCTATTATCTAGTGCATTGTACTCTGTAACTCTCTATTGGCTAACGTAGTTTGTTCATATCCTATTACACAAAAAGACGAATGGTGAAAATGAAAGATCATGATCACAATGTCATTTTGTTGCTGATCGTTTAAACATGTTCCCACAGTAACTTCCTGAATCACTGTTAGTTGGACCAGGACATGCGTAGGTAAGCTGTCAAAATGATCCAAACTATAAACTATGTTGGTAACACTTTAATTTAGGCCAAAAAGGTCCAGACAAGGTAGACATGAAATATCATCACACTTTTGTTGTGGGCAGGACTGTAGTGCTTCAGAGTACATGTATTATGTGGTGTCATGGTTGATTCAGTCGGTCGCACCTCAAAGAAACAAGGAGATTTGAGATGTCTGTGCATGAGGTTAGGCTGGGACACTGCTGATAAGCATTCAAGCCACTCTGCTTCCTCGACACACAAACACACACATACGCGCACACACACATATTTAGGATCATGTCATTTGGCCTGTGCTGCTACCCAACTGACACACAAGTGCTCATTAGCAGGGCAGTGAGGGTGCGAAGTGGTATGTCCAACATTATACAAACACACACGCACTCTGTCTCAAGAACACGCACCCAGGGTAGTTCTAGTTTTGTTTTGTTTTGTTTTTTTTTACGTGGGGGCAAGGGAGCTACAAAGGCATTAACAGGTTGCCGCTATTGAGGATATACATGTACCATAGGCTCATGCAGCCCGTCAGGATGTAGCCCAGTTTTCTGAAAGAGCTTTGTGGTGTTAGCCTTTTCCTTTCCTTTTTGTCTTTTAAGAGAACGTTAATACTTTCATTAGTAAACCATATTTGATACTTTAAATAGAATTACTAAAACCGAATGCACGAAAAGGGTTTATATTGAAAGTGGTACCTGGAAGTGGGGGACCAGGGTTGATGCGGCACCAGGGTGGCCAGTCATATGTTAAGGGGATCCAAGTCCCCCTGTCGTCATCCCTAGATCCACCAAAGCAAATAAACAACAACAACAATAAAAAACAACAACAACAACAACAACAACAACAACAACAACAACAACACACACACAATCAGTACATTAGTACAAGACAAATACACTTGCAAAATGCATATCCATAGATGACCACATATTGTGTCAGCTGACTGTCCAGACATGTGGTAAGGATTGCTGTTCAATGGCTAGACATGATGGGAGTGTCTAAGCATGAAATGAAAATGATTAGCAGACAGACATACAAATAAATATAGCAGAAAGAAAGCAGAAGAAACTGTTGCAAAACTATAAAACATATATCATTTCCACTTTTCAAAAAATCAGGTCAGTGTGAATATTCTGGAAAAATTGAGTCATCACAATCAGGTCAAACAGAGAGAGTGAGAATGTGAGAGCTTCTAATGAGGCTAGGATTATGATACTATCAAGTGGTAAGTGAGGGTGGAGGGTTGGTTTAGCAGGCCCCAAACCACCAGTGCGCGCAAACATGCACACACGGCTCACACACGCTGTGCCTCCTCTCTGAGAGCTTATTCTGCTCTTTGCTCTCTCGTGCTTTCTCTCTCAGAGCACTTCATTTTCCACCCTAGGCATCTCTTGGTATGTTTCTGCCTCCTGCACTTTGGGCTATTTTTGTAGTTAGTTCCATTCATTGAACACTGTGGGCCAGGATCAAGCAGGCTTCAGGTGAGGAAGGGGAAATCATTTAAAAGCATCTGATGACCAATCAGACAGAAGGAAGAAAGAGAAGTACAGAGGACCGGGTGCAATTGAAAGAGAGGGAGGGAACAGATCTGTGACCTCATGTGACATGTGACCTGGAATCCACCAATGGAACGGTGGGTTGGGCGAGAAGCAGAATCGCCGCGGGAGCTGTGACCAGACGTGAGACTGACAGTCCATCACCACGCCGATTACCACGACAAGAGAGACACACACCTGAACGTCCAAAACCAGAAACCGACAGCGTCTGCCATACTGTCGCAGGTATGTTCACCTCCTAACTTTCATCCACGTCCTGTTTTTTCCTTTAGCACTTTCTATTTAAGCCACTACTCTGCGTGTCTCTCCACACTCGTGCATACGCTGTTCTGTTAGCAAGCTTGTGGCTACAGATTCCTGTGGTGCTCACCAACCCCAAATTCTTGGTTGCAAGGAGGCTATGCGGTCCGAGAAGCTCTTTCAACCACCCTTTTTCTCGCATCTGTTGTTACTTTCAATAGGCTGTAGCTGCAGTGGTTCAGAGGGCAGCGCCGGTGCAGGATCTGGCCCTTGTGGACATCACACATGGCTTCGAACAGCATCTTTGACTCTTTCACTAATTACTCCACTTTACTCAGAGGTAGGTCCCTCGTTTCCATCCATGGCTCAGTGTAATGTATATGTTCATTTCAGTAACTTGTGAGAAATGGAAATGGAAACAGTATCACGGTTGGAACACAAGCAAGCATCACTCAAACTCAGTGAACATTTGGAAATGTCAGAGTGGATCTATTTGTGTTAAAGCTGCCTCTGCAGGTGCAGCCTTGTTTCATTCAACATGTCAGAACTACCGTATGTTCACCTTTCTTTTACAAAAACTATATATATATATTAAAGGACTAGTTAAATAATTATGGAGCATGCAATTTGCTCTTTATCAATCGTGTGTTTTTGAATGCTGGCGTGTTGTAATGGCTTCTCCGCCGCCTGGTGCATTATCAGCGCACTTTGTATCGGCGCACTTTCGTGTAGACCAACCTTTACTGGAACTCAGAAACCATAAAACAAAACCAGTGTACTTCTCATCCATTTATTCCCCTGAGTGAGGATACACTCTTTGCCTTTTTGTGGTCAGTGGGCCTTCAGGGTGTGTGTTGCCATCTACTCCATTCCTTAAGAAGGAATGGCTTTTTGCTGCAAAACATAATGGATCCCAGGTCACGTGTAGCGTGTTACTGGCTGATAGTGTTTTTGCATGATGACCTTTGTACCATACGAGACACAATTGATGTTTTTTTTTTTTTTTTTTTAATTGTAAAATACAAACATGCTGTGGGACTATGATCAAAGTCGTTTCAGTTTTGGACTACAGAGTGCTCTGATGATATGACTCGATAAATGAAGGCAGACAAATTAAATTCATGAATTGGCAGCACTGAAATTCTATCAGCAGTGAGTTATTGGGAAAATAATTTAGAGCAGAGCATCGTTTGTGGTCTCTGGGTAAATACCTTTTGGATTACTACTTGATTCAGAGATTTTTTTTTTTTTTTATTTGGACATTCGTACCTCATTTTCGTAACTCATTTTGTTTTATTGGGTAGTTAAAGTTCATAGTGTCATTAAACAGAAGCCTGATGTCATTCTAGCATGTGGCAGCAGCTGATAAAAAATAAAATAAAATAAATCGATAACAGTGTTTACATGTGCAACCTGATGATAAACTGACATTAATCTCATTCAAGTGTTGCTTCTAGCTTCATTTTTGAGCATGCAGTAACATCCACACTGGGAAAAATAAAAATTAAATAGAAGATAAGGGAGGCCAAGAAATAAGAAGCATTATGGAAGAAAAGAGGGAGAAAAGTTGAAAAATCCCCCACTTGACTGTGGCTTGCGCGAGTTAATAAGAGACAGATACGGGACCAACCCTAAATTGTTTGCAGAGTGTTTTTTCGTGGAGCTTCCAAGTACTTACCCACTCATACACTCTGTCTCTAACACTCGCATACACACTTACACAGGCAGTGGTTTACATAAAAACATATCTGATTGGATGAGTGACAGTAATATGCGTTTGCTGGAGCCAGTTCAAAAAATTTCGTCTCATTCTTTCTCCCCTTCCTCCGCCTCTGTCCTCTTCTTCATCTGCCTTATTTTTATCAGCAGCTCCAGAGTAATTCACAAAGAAATGCCACTCAGAATTTTTTTTTTTTCCTAAAACTGACATTTTAGTGTGTAATCTTTCCATGGAGGACGGAGAACTGGCAGGCAGAATATCTGTGGCGCTTAAATGAGGAACTTAAATGCCTGCCATAATCACTATTGGAAATCATTAGCGAGAGTACAATATCCTTTTTCAATTCTTCGGTCGTGAAAATTAAACCAGGGAAAGCATTTGATGGAGAAGCCAAGAGGCCAATAACAAGCTTTTCTCATATAAATTAGTTCAAGAAAGGAAAACTCCCTCAGGGGTTTGACAGTTTCATTCACTAAAGTAAAAGACTAACCTCTGAAATGGACTTATATTCTGTAGTTATTTGAATACAAGGGCTTGTAACACCAAAATTTGTAAATGACGGTTAAATCACCAAATGTTAATGCACTTATTAATAAATAATAATAAATTGCATTGGAATGTCANCACTGTGTAAATCGTATGTGCATCGCAGCCTTTAAATCAGTTTCTGATCCACTTCAATAAGTCATTTTTAAAGCACATTATTCATTAACTACTATGAATTATTCAGTAATTACAGTGAAACTAATAGCAAATGTGTGAGAGAATGAACACTATATAACTCTATGAGCGATCCATATTGTTCATATGGCACTGAATACAGTGGTTAAGATATATGCTTTCACACACTTCGGTATTAACAAAAAATCATATACATTTGCACCACTGTATGGAGCATAACAAATATTTTAACTATGTTCTTCTCAGTGCAGAAAAAAACAATGCTACAATCTTGTGGGATCTTTATCTGCAATTCTGCTCTGTCTACAATCTCCTATTCTGCATGTCTTAAAATGTGCAAACCACCAGAGGCTTGGTGATGCATGGTGTATGCGTATATACCTTTTTGTTTATAATAATGGAAGAACAGAATAGGAGAGATGTGTACGATTCAGATTTCAGTAATGTATTTGTATTTATACAAAACAAATGTGGATTTTAGTCTTGAGCTGAAGTATGAAATCTTTAAATTTGACAAGTGCGAAATGATTTATAAGCAGGGGTTAAATGGTGTACCTTTTAATTGAACGGGAATGTTAAAATGTAGAATATTTTACTTCAGGCAAAGCACGTACCTGGTGTGTACATACATTTTGCTGTTTTAAAGTAAGTAATACTTACTGTATTATCTGTATTTGACCCAAAAAACAAAAATTTTTAATATCATTTTGATACTGAAATTAACAAATGAGCAATCCATTAGGGCCGAATTGTTATTTTTTTTCTTTATAGAATCCAATCCAAGCTTAAAGTTGCTCTAAAGCACCAATATGTTCTACCACTACATACAGAAACGAATGCAAGATAGATGACGGTGGACAAAAAGCCACAATTAAACATAAAAAGGTTGGAATATGCAGAAGTGCTGCTTACATGAGTCACAATGCAGACAAAGTTTGTCATAATAAGAGTAATGTACATAACTGTGAGGCATATGTGTTGTCATCAATAATTTTGATGATAACAGTAAAAAAACAAACAAACAAACAAACAAAAAAAAAACCATGTTCTGCCTGTACAGAAAAAAAACCCCAAATAATTGTCACTTTACAGCACAGATCACTTTCTCTTAAATAAACCTGCAGATACTAAATGGTTTGTTTGTGTGTGTGTGTGTGTGTGTGTGTGTGTGTGTGTGTGTGTGTGTGTGTGTATTCAGAAGGCACTCATCTGAGTGCTAGTTGAACATCCTGGATGATATACAGATTTTTACTAAGAGAAAATGTCACATTTCGGATTAAGATTTGTAATGAACACAAAACATAAATAATGTGTGCTATCACATAATACCTTTAATAAATAATTTATCTGGTTATTTGGTTATTGATCATTCCGTGTCATTTGAAAAATAAAGATGAACACAGAGTGTGCTACTGGTGGAAGGTAGCAGGTAGAAACATAAATACATGTTGATATATTCACATGTGTGTGTGTTTTAACGTGCTAATCTGATGCAGACTCTGTTTGCTTCTGTTGCTCACCAGTAACCACAATGAGGTCACACCTGCTGCTCTGGAACTGCAGTTTATTAATGCTCCATGCACACCCGCGCACACACACACACACGCGCGCACACACACACACACACACACACACACACACACACACACACACACACACACATAGAGACAGAAAAAGAGAGAGAGATAAACCGGGATACTGCTTTGTAAATCTAAAATACAGGACAGCTGACAGGTCTCTAACAGCCGCCGTGTGTAACCCAGTGTGGGTCGGAGATCGCCAACACACGATATCGTCGGGAGTTATACGACAAAGTATAGTGACGTAAGGAGAAAGTTCGTAGATACGATGTGCTTCAAGGTCAAAATAAATTCAACATACTGAGATTCTTCAAAAACGGACCAGTGGGGTTTATTTTTCAGCGTCAGTTTTTGCTTTGTTTTCTCCTTAATTTCTTGAAGACTTCGCCGTTTTAGCCTGTACTCATACTTTATCTTATCAAAATAATTGAAATAATAACATCCAATGTGTTTGTTAATTGGGATTTTTTTCAGTGTAAACAGTTTAAAAACATATACGTTACATCTTAGGTGTAAGATTCATATACCGATTGGCTTATTTGCCCTAGAATTGGAGGGGAAAGAAGACTCGTGAAAATCACAGAAAAACTCATTACTGAACATGGTCGGGTGAGGCTACAATTTTACAGAGCGAAGATACGTTTTTAAAATGTGTGAAGGCTGGCAGGTTACATTTATTGCTGTGGAACGTTCATGAGACAAGTTAGTTCCTGTTCTCATCTTTGTTTCAGCAACTATAGACAGTCATTCCCTCACCAGCCTCTCATTTTTCTCACTTGTGATGTTAATAAGCCAAAAAAAAAATGCATCTTAACATTTTAAGATGCATTTTTTTTAAAAGACACTAAATGTGCAGTCTTCTTTTCCCCCCAATTCTAGGGCAAATAAGACAATCGGTATATGAATCTTACATCTAAGATGTAACATATATGTTTTTAAACTGTTTACAATTACCTCCACCCTCCAAACTTAGATACCTTGACTGTTACACAACCCTAACACTAGAGACTCTTTCATTAATGCTAAATAAGCATCTCCTCACAGATAATGCCACCATGTCAACAATTGCACACAGTTTATCTGAAGCCATACAAATCTCTGTGTAAACTGGTATCAAAGTAATATAAACATTGCCTTATTAGGTACGTCACGACACCATATTTATCTACATAGAATACTCCGAGTCCACTTTAGTAGTCCGTGACTAATATCTGTTCACCTCTGAGTTGAGGGTGATAAGGTTGGTCAGTGGGCGTGGAAATTGTAGGCCTTGGAGTGCTTTCTTCATGCTCATCTATCTATCTATCTATCTATCTATCCGTACTCTGGAGTTATATCTGTATCTCAGTAGAGCTGGTTAATTGGGGTCAGCACGATTGACTGACTTTATTAGAGGTTGGAAAAGTTTTATGACTCATGCTGTGGTACGAGAAATCCACTTTCCTACCTACCTAAGAATCACTCTTACTGGTATCGTACCCCAGTTGTTCGATATGTATTATCCATTGAGTTAAACCGGTCAAACCAATTCATGCTTGAATGTATGAAGACACAGTGGCACTAATGAACGGTCTTACTATTGGCAATGTTTACAAATATGTACAAGCTGACGTGTGTAAAAGCTGCGACGTATAAAAGAGGTTAGGGTGAGGTTAGAGGTTGTAGCAGTGCTATGAATTTTGCGTGGGAGCACTTTTTCAGTATAGTAGCTATCGCCAAGTTTTTGAAGTTGAGAACCATTTTCACAATGGATACTGAAAGCGAACACGTCAGAAAACTGGCGTGCCCTTTTGCCTGTACTGGAAGCAGTTTACCCACTGTAAAACTACACTGCCTTCAGTTTATTAATCTCATAAACACATGGTTCGTGCTCCTCTAAATTGACGCATCGGTTTGCTGGCTCCGATTCAAAGGCTTTCCGCTGCTCCTTTCCTTGCCTCTTGCCCCAGAAACATCAAGAGCCGAGATGTGTAACTGTATATTAAGAGTTTTCGATATTGCACCAAAAGGGAACTAATAAAAAGCGCATGAGACTGACGGCGGAGGGTCCCGCTCCTGCGTCTCATTTGGCTCAATAGTGTTGTGATTTAAAAAGCACTGTGCTGGCCCATGGTGACGGATGATCTGGAGATGATTAGCAATTGTAAATGTTTGGGGAGCAGGGGCGTATTTACTGGGCTCAGACTGTTTGCTCGTTTTCAAGTTCTGCTCCAGTTTCAAACCAGAGAAATGTTTATCATTTAGGAGCTACTTATTAAGATAAAGCGGCTCCACCCTCTAATACTGTTTGCAGAGTTTTTCCTCTGTTCTTTTTTTTTCTTTTATGCCGAAGTATCAAGTACACGACCTTTTATACAACTTGTCTTTGCATTGATATTGCTGTGTGGTATTCTTATGAAAAATGACAAAAGGTTAAGGTTAAAATTCTTGCTCATTAAAATATCCCATGCTGTAGAATACAGGATTTCCTCAGTTCTACCAATTATAAAAAAGGTGCATGTGCAATGGAAATAGTGTGCAATTGTCAGAACCTACAATTCTTGAAATTATAAGTCTTCATTTTTATTACATCAAAAACACATCGAGACTTATAACATAGAGCAGGCTAACTGAAATTAATTATAATAAAGCTAATAAAGCATAAACTAAGATGTGAGGTTGCATTATCTTAGCTAGTTAGGTCACTCATAGCAGAGTTAAGAGTATAGTACATTGTAGGGGGAAAATCAATTAGAAATCCTTTCTAAGTTTACTAAGTTATTATTATTGAATAATAAAATGATTTATAATTGTGGATCGATTTATAGATGTGATGACTTCTCAGTTCTTTTAGATGACTACCATTGATACGTGCCAAGTTAGCTAGGTATCTAGGGACCACATAGAGGAAAAATACATTACTGGGAAAGCGTCCAATATCAAAGCTTTAATGAGTTTCTGAGAGTGATTTGTGGGTGGTGTGCTCAGTAAAACGAAAGAAAATAAGTTCAACAAATGCCAGAGAGTTCATCTAAAGGTATCCTGCTTGTTAAACACATTGGTTTGTGATTATTTATTTATTTATTTATTTTTTTATGACAACGGTAAAGAAACTCTGAAGGTGTGTACTAAGTATATTACAAACACTGACTTACACACAAACACTTTAAGCATGAAGCACAGAAAAAGACTCTTGTGTAATTATTTTGAATGTAATTACTGCTACACAGAAAGACAAAAATGTCTCAATCTGTCATGACACAATGATGGGAAATGTCAAGAAGATTTATGGTGTCTAGACGAGCCATTTCAGAAAGACCCTCTTCTCTGAACTGAAAGTTTGCTGAGAAACTAATCCAAGGACATTATAACAATATAAATTTGTCCCAAATTTTAAACTAACACATATAAATTCAGTATTGGTCAAATTTACATATCATGATGAGTCTTTATTTGCTGATTGAAGCAGTTGAATAGTTTCCATGGCCAATCTCTTAGTAGCCAATGATTCCTGACATTAATTAAATCCATATGCTGCTGTTAGTGAGGCCTCCCTCCGTGACCTCCCTGGCTTTGTTTCATATTCAGATAAACACGTTTATGATCAAACAGTGTGTGCCGTTGCTTTGGTTTTAGCAAAATAGCAGAATGTACCAAATGAATGCAAAACAGTAGCCACAACAAAAACTGCAAAACACACACATGCACGCTGTGCGTGTCTGTTTTCCTGCACAAACAGCTAAATATTCCTAATAAACAGCTTGCTCTGAGCAGATTGACATAAACGTAATGCTCGAATGACAACTCGATTCGCTGTTTCATGAGTAAAATTGTCATTACTTTTGTGATTTGGGATGAGATTAGTGATCACTGAGAGTTATTGGTCTGCTAGATCAACTGAAACATGGTTTCACATTCCCTAATTTGTTAGAGAAAACTTGGTTGTTGTTTTTTTTTTAGTAATTAATGGTTAAGTTTATGATTTAGGTCAAAGCTCATGCAAACATCACTTTTCATAGGAGTTTATTCATATTAGATTTTGTCGATTTTGTCCTTAAGAATTGCTGCGATTGTGGTGTGAGATCAAATTGGATGTTTAAATGGTTTGGAGAAAACATTGCTGATCTTGCATACAAATATATTAAATTCAATATATGACATTTAATGGTGGAAAAACGCTGCTTCACAAAATGTTTTACATATAAAGCAGCATCTACTAAACTTTTAACAAAGTATACTGCCCTTCTTAAAGCTTACTTACTTAATGTTTTTGGCTTTACCAATAGCTTTAGTCGCATCATGTTGCTTCTATATTAAAGAAATCATTTATGTACTGATGATTATCCCATGTTGTTGAAACATACTAGATTATGTGATATAAAACTAATCTCATGAATCTCATGATTCATATAAATCAGAATAAAGAAAAGCACTATACAAATAAAATTGAACTGAATTGAATAAGTGTGGTGAAGGTGCCACCTGACAGTTCCTTTATTAATAAGATCTATGCAGAAGCACTGTCTATTTGCTAAGAGCTTCAATTTTCCCTTATTCACACTTATTGATTCTTTGCCATGGCCAGTTTATAAGTCAATAAATTTTGGATGAAGTGTATTTTTCAAACAGCTCTGTTTTGAAGACGTGTGTTTTTACAGAAAGAGGGTGTGCATGTGAGAAACTGAGAAAAGCAGATCCGTTAGTCTTATTCTAACCACACCTTCAGCACCTGCAAGAACAATAAGCGCTTATCGCAAAAAAATGGGCTGTTTTTTCATTAGCTGAACATACTTTATGGATCATAACCTGAGAGAACTGGAGAAAGAGAAAAGCTACATTTCCATCCAAATGCTTGCAATTTTGCAAAATGTGAAGCGACGCAAGTTGATGGGAACCCTACAGACAGCGTACGTCTGATGACGTTCTGTTGAAGAGCAGGATGATCATCAGCAGATCGTATGATGATCATATGATGATAAACCTGCACAGTGACACATTAACAAACACATACTAACACCATTTCCTCTGAGTTTCTATTTGTTGCAAAGGGGTTTTTTTGGATTGACATATTTCTGTCTAGTAGAAATGGGAACCCATGTGTACATTTCTCTGCACACAATACAGACCAGTTACAGACATCGAAATCCTTAGATTTTTTAATGAGATCAAGTAGGACTGTCCTGCTTGTCCAATTGACAAGTAATCAAATTATTAGTTATTAGTTATTAAATTCAAGCACCATATATCACAGCTTGTTGTAATTTATCTAGAAAGTTTTGTGCTTGGCATTACTAAAATGTGAGCCTGAGCAATTACAAATGACTCAACTGTGGTTTTGATAATTTACATTAGTCAGTGATACAGGCCCCAGGTTTAATTTAATGTTTGATTTATGGATATGTTCAGTTGTCATGACAGTGTTTTTTCCCCTGATATCCCAACTGACATAACTGTATGTTGGTCACCAAAGCAAAGCAAGACCTGATTCAGGGTATTTTGTAGTTCAGTTGACATTATGTAACCTTGGGTGTCAGCCTGGGTTGTGAAAGGATAGTTAGAGCTGACAAGTTCTCTTTATTTGAAGGATTCCCCCATACACACACACACACACACACACACACACACACACACACACACACACACATACACACACACTTAAACTGGTTCTCCTCTTTCTTCTCATTCTTCAAACTTCCGCAGTCTCGACTGAGGTCGGCCTGTCTGCTCCGTTCTCACGCCACACTAACACACACACACACACACACACACACACACACACACACACACACACACAAAAACACACATGCAGTCAAAGCGCGTGCATTGTCACACACGATGACCATTCGCTGCTGACTGCTCAAGTCTCTTGATTCAGCACTTTCAATCTCTATGGACATTCCTGAGTAAAAGCAACTGACCACAGCATCACACATCCTCCTGGATATTCCACTGCAGAAATTGCAACAAAGTTCTAACACACAACTGAGAATGAAATTACGTCACATTTATTAAGAAAAAAAAAAGAAAAAAAAATAGAATACAACTCAAGGGTTGTGTTAAGGGGCCAGACGTGCATCTCTGGATGTCCTGGGATTTTTTAACTGCTGAACTATCACTGCCTTAACATCTACAAGATTAACTTAATGACTTCTAGGTGACACGGTGGCTTAGTGGTTAGCATGGCATCTCTAAATTGTCCGTAGTGTGTGAACGGGTGTCTGAGTGTGTATGCGATTGTGCCCTGCGTTGGGTCAGCACCCCGTCCAGGGTGTCCCCCTTATTGTGCCCTGAGCCCCCTGGGATAGTCTCCAGCCTCCTTGCGACCCTGTGTAGGATAAGTGGTACAGAGAATGGATGGATAGAGGGATGTATGGATGGACCTCTAGGTGACCTCAAGATCCAGAAAACCTAAAATATTCATTTCAATCTCGTGCAAAATTCATAAAACCTTTACCACTTGTATTTTTACTTGAGCTGAACATTAGGCTTTGTTCACACAACATGGAAAGTGTGATTTTTTTTTAAACTTCAATTTATAAATAGACCTTATAAATGTTAGTCCCAGTGCAGGCATGTGTACTCTTGTGTTGGGAAGGTCAAAGTTATCTAGTTGGCTTTTCTGCCATGAAAACATGGAAATTTTGCTATGCATTATGCTTTCCAAATGGACAAAAAAAGCCATGGTTCTGAACATATTTAGCGTAAAAACAACAGCAAATTAACTAAAGATGGTGGCATTTGTCATGTATGTTGCTCCTGTAACAGCAGGTTCTACAATTATGTGAGGTCCTACTCTGACCTGCTGGGTTTTTTCCCCCATGTTGTTCATGTTTTTGTCAAGATCATCTCACCAAATGATGAACTTTGTTCTAAACTTCTCAGTTTGATTCAGTACGTGTCTTTAGTCTAAACTTTATTGTATGTTTAATTTTTTTTAATTTTCCTCTGCCAGACTCTAGAAAACATCACCTCACTGCCTACTGTCCAAAAGGGTTCCTCAAAGGTTCTTATGATGGTTAACCCACTGCTGATGGTTTCTAAGCAGAACCTTTAACCTTTGACAGGTCCAGACATCACTAAATATGTTTCCTCCTTGTTTTATTGAATAATTCTTCAAGGTTAAGGGCTCCCCCAAGCTGGAGGACAAGCTGGAGAAGGGGAAAAAAAGAAAAACTGAGTGTAACCTTGAGAGATTTCAAATTAAGAGACAGTGTTGAAATTCATTTTGAAACAAGAATTTCTTATCTTATGTGCCATTCATGACTCACTGATAGGAAGTCAAACATGGCAGATGATTAGCGCTGAAGTCATGTATTTTATTGTAAATGAGCTCTTTCTCGTTTTCTTCAGCTTTAATCTGCTCACTGTGTTGATTAGGTGATTAGATCTGATCGCTAGAATCATGAGGCTCTACAGTGTTTTCCAGCACTGGTGAAATGAGTTTACACTTACCGTCAAGAAGGCCAAACAGTGCAATCAGAAGAACAGAGACAGCGAGAGAGAGAGAGAGAGAGAGCGAGAGAGAGCGAGAGAGAGAGAGAGAGAGAGAGAGAGAGAGAGAGAGTGAAAATGATATTCTTAAGCCTAAGGTTAATGAGAAGAAAAGATAACACATAAGGATGGAGAGCATAAATATGTAATTATTTTAATGCTAATATGAATATGAATATCAGACTAAATGATGTGGCTTCATGTGATTCTTTAGCAAGTTCGAGCAGAAAATTGTAAGTTAATATTATTAATAAACTTATTAAGAAATGAATCAGTTACTTAATGGCCATTTTTAATTACATGTTATTATTAATTATAATATTAATGAACGAACTATCTTTTCACCTAAAGTGGTTTTTCACAGAAATGAATTTGGAAGGCTGTAGTATTTGACACAACACTTTTTCAGTGGTTTGAAATGTCTTTCACAACCCATTGTATGTGAAAAACACAAGCAGTGTGTGAGCTTGTGTGTGTGAGCATGTGTGTGTGTGTGTGTGTGTGTGTGTGTTTTGGACTAGGTTGTCTCTAGTTGCAAACTCTGTGTATGCAATCGTGTGTGCAACCATATCACACACATGCCTAGTCACACACACACACACACACACACACACACATTGGTACAACGAGACCACTACAAACAGGAAGGAAACTGTAATTGTAATTTCGAAAGTGAGTATTTTCCAGGGTAGATCGTTGCAAAAGGGTTCTTTAGTTTGCCCTCAGAGGAAACTTTCACTGGCCCTGTGTTGAAAGCTAAATCAGAGAGTTTTCCTTTCAGAAAAGGTTCTAAGTGGAACCATTTTAGGAACCTAAGAACCATTAACTCGCCAAAGAACCCGTGAAGAACCCTTTATTTAAATAATAATAATAATAATAATAATATCACGTCTACGGACGTCCTACGTTTACTTGAGGGTGACTGTTTGGTGCATACATCTATCAGAGTTTCCAGACATGTTTTCTGTGGGTGTTTTGATAAGTTGTGGCATGTAAATAAACTGGTCAAATTAATGCAGATCTTTAAAAGACACATCATCAGGTTGTTTAAATACATAAGTGCACTGTTTAGTACTATAATCTCAATATGCTAGCTTTGGACTTATAATGCAGAAATGAAAAATATTCTTCTCCATGTCACATGTACATATTTTATGGGAATTCTCATTAGTGACCATGGTTTTAGTACCAAAAAAGCTGTAATAACCACTAACCCTGCCATAACCAATAATAACTTGACTTGATGAGCTGAATTTAGAACTGCAACCACAAGTTGCCTTCCATGCCTTTCTCATTCTTCTGCCTTTATTTCTGTACTCATGTGCTTATCAATCAGTTATTTTTATTATCCAGCGTCGCTCTCAGTCATCCACCCATCATACAGATCATGCAAAATTGTCTCATGCCTCATATAAACAATGAAAGTCTTGATTTAAGTTGACGGCGCAGTTAGTGCTTGTACTTTCCCTTATGACTACATTCAAATGATTTTGAATGAAACTCAGCTTTGCTCATTCAAATTTTTCATGCAAGGAACTGTAACAAGCAAAAATGATTTTGTTGCATTTTTTAAAAAAAAACAAAACAAAAAAAAAAACATAAAGTTATAAGAGACCCTATGACCACTAATGACACCGCTGGGCCTGCACTTACCAGTTTGCATTTTCATGAGTGAGCATGTTACAAACATACATAATAGCTTGTTAAGCCTTAGAGAGAATGTAACCAGATGAAGTTGTTTTTGAGATGAACACAGAACTGCGCTCTGTGCGTGTGTCTGCCAGTTTCTCTCCGTCTGCCTGTCTCTCCCTCTCTGAGATCCGGCCATGATGGGAGACCACCACACACAAGCACAAAGGGGCATTGTATTCTGGGGGGAAAATGTGGTTAGCAGACGGCGCTAGACGGCCCCAGCGGTCGCTGGCAGGCAAGCGCACTTCCTAGTGTTGACTCCGCATGAACACTCATTTTGGGAAAGCCCTGAGTTATGGCAGCTGTGGTGGCATGCTTTTACGTGGACTATTTCGGGAGCTGCCTGGGTGGGGTGGGTGTGCATCCCTCTCTCTCTATGGAAAGAGGCTTTACTTCTCAGCTGTTTAAGCAGCTTCTATGTAGAGGAGGATCAAGGGAAATCTACTGTGCACATTTGCGTATTTAACAAACACATACTCCTACAAATAAGGAGTAAGTGAGTCAGACTTACCAAGGCGTACCGAGACTATACATAAATTATAAACATGGAACATAGTCAAAGATGTTTAAAATATTAGTATGATGACCAAAGTTGAGTGTTGCATTAGCCTGAAGAGTCTAAATTAAAAAAAAAAAAAAGGATAGAAACATAATTCTGCTTAAATGCCAGCTAAATTTGTTGATCAGACCAGTCTGAGGGTGTGGGTATGGCATAATATTCTAAGCACAAGCACACTGATTGACATCATTCTAGCCTGTTATGATACTACCTACCTCCCTGATAAATGGTTGTATATATGATGTTTCATTTTTATCGGGTCGAATCGAACCATCCAAACGAGAGTGAGTGTAAGTTGCTCAGATGATTCAATCATAAAAGCAGTGTGGGAAGGACAAGCAACTTAGAGGGAAGCTTTCTCAAACGGTACCCAAGATTAACCCCGCCCACTTTACAAATGACTGCATTGAAAATGGAGACACTCCGGTGAAGTGCATGTAGACGTCAGAGCGTCACCTTTTATTCATTGCGCTGCTGATTGTGGCCACGAGACCAACAATAACTAAATTGTGGAACCCAAACTCCACATATGAATGAGTGAAATAAAAGATGGTATGAGTGTGAGAAGTGTCACTGATATCATCAGAGGCCTCGTAGGGTGGTGCAGTCATGCGCTGACATCATAAACATGCGCCACAATCGGGGATATGACCTCATAAAAGAGGGCCTTTGGCAAACCCCCAAAACAGATGCAGAGAGAAGTTCTCATTCATACCGCCTCATTGGTTTTTGGTTTCTCCACACCACATAGCTGTAGGACAAGGAAGAGATATTTTCTGCACTTTGAGGAATACTAACTAGTTGCAAGAAAGTCTAAAGACGACTTTTTATATGGCTTGGCTTGGAAATCTGCAATTGTGAGACTATGTTGGGCTGAGTCATCGTTATTATTTATGTTATTGCTAGCTTCAGAGCCAAAACGGCATCAGCCCATGTAACGAGATACGTATATTAGTCAAAACACACACGACTTGGGACTTTTCTGAGAGGAAAACTTGAGAGAGTCAGGACAGTGGGAAAGAGAAACAAAGAAGAAAAGGAGAGAAAGAGACAAGGCCTGTAAGTTGTGGTCAACAGAGTGGGAGGAGGGGATGTTACTGTCATTTTGGCAACACTGACACACATATTGCAGCCATTACCACAGTGGAAAAAAAATGTTTTTCTGCAACATGCAATTACTACAGATTAGAGATCAGCCTTCGTAGCATCTGAGGCGCTCAGCAAAATGAAACAGAAATGTTGTGTACTGTAGTGTGTGTGTGTGTTGCATCTCATGCAGGCTTTAATTTCTGAATCATAAAATATCATCTGAGGGGTTAACATGTCCAAAATGATACTTGTAGAATTATTATGTGTTAATAACATGTTTATAGGGGCTTAATAGATATTTGCTACATGAATGTGGAAATTTTTAATAAAAGGCAATATAGAAACTGTGTGTGTGTGTGTGTGTGTGTGTGTGTGTGTGTGTGTGTGTGTAAGAGATAGTAAGTGTCTAAGCTCATGAGCAGCCCGGAGATCTCCGGTCCACTCAAAATGAAGTAAATGGGAGATTAATTTCTCGTTTTTCCGTAAATCCAGGACTATGTTATATGTTCAGTTAAGTTTATGTTAAGTTTATGTTATGTTAAGTTTATGTTATGTTAAGTTAAGTTCTGAACTGTTAAGTTCAATTATGAATTATAATATAGCATTACATTTAATTGCTTATGCTCCTAAACATTATCATGTTTTCAGTATTATTATTAATATTAAATAACTTTGTGAAACACAATATCCGATATATGAAAATAATAGGCTAATGCATTCATATACAACTGATCATGAAAGAAAGGATGTGTACCCCCAAATCTAACGGATATGAAGAATTTCTGATATATACAATTAAACTATCGCTGAAAAACAACTGGAGTGATCAGGGTGCTTTCACACTTACTGTTTTTTGTCCACCCAAATTTGATCTGTAATTCTGTGGGAAGAGTGAGCTGCTAAAAAAAGTACCAGTGTCACCTCAAAGGTTCCAACTTTTTTCAAGTTGAAAAGTCTTTTCTTTCCGTGTCTCACTGTTTTTCATCTCCTGAACAATCAGATCACAAATTGGCGGTGAGTGAGTAAGTGAGAAAAACAAACATGGAGGACAAGTTAATCTTATTAGTGAGTGAATATAAGGAGATTTATAATGAGTTCAATTGAAAGTATGTAATTCCAATATTCCCCCCAAAAAAATAACAGCGTGACTATTTTTGGAATATTCACTTGTCACAGCTCAAACTCTCAATTTTTGAGTAAGCATTACAGCTTTTACACTGTTCCACAAAAATAACCCCTCTAAGCAAACTGTTTTGTGCATTAGCTCATGTCAGTCAGAGAAAGTGAAACTGATCCGATATTGACTCACATCATTAAAGGACATGTCTAATAGGCATCACTGTCCTTGAAAGAAATATGTAATTCTTTACTTGACATCAATAGAAGTGTGTTGAATTGACTGCACATGAATCATGAATCTGCACAAAAAATTGGCATCTGCCGTTTTATATAAAATATAAAAAATAAACAGCCTATGCCAACTTTTCTGCAATAGCAGAAGCCTCCTTTAATGTGTGTGATGATGATAACAGCATATTAAAAATAAGCAGAGTGAGGAGTAAAATTGAATGTAGTGTTTTAAACAGAAGCTTCTAAGCAAATGCTTGAATTTATCATCCCATTCAGCCTACTTAAGGGCCCAAGTGTGATTTAAATGCATCTAATGAGAATGCAGAAGGCACTGCGGGTTGGCGGCATCTGTTAGCTCTCTCTCTCTCTCTCTCTCTCTCTCTCTCTCTCCCTGTTTGTTTGCATGCTGGCTTGGGGCAGAAGCCCACTGGCCTGAAACTCGAGCAGACACTTTTTACGGAAGGAATGCACTCTGTGGCTTAGAGGCTCCCTCTCTCTCTGTAATTTGCAAATGCAAAGAACCATGCAGCCGCCCACGGCTGGCAAAGATGAAAAATCAACCGACTTGTGGTGGCATTATTGCCCCTGTGTTCTGCTACCCAGTCACAAAAGATTAACACAAGGAAATCAGTAAGAAATCACACAAAAGGGACATCTTCACGAAATGTATCTCCCGCGGTATGACATATCAGCACTTCTGTGGGGTTCCTTTACTGAAAATGCATGAAATAAGCAGACACAAGGCCAGTAACAGTGCATCCAAGTATGTCAAATGTGTTACTGCTGTGTTATAAACAACGTTCCTGAGTCATTTAGTATATAAGGTGAATGGTTACAACAGTCAGTTAATTTACCTAAGTAGCAGTAGCAAAATATTAAATGACAAAGAATGGGAGTGTCATGAAAAAGGTAGAAGTGCCTATATATGTGCAAGTCTAAATATATACATTAAGGTTTAACCTATGTTTGACAGTCTTGGTCATCCGCACGGGTCTGAATAATAGAAGTGTAGAAAGATTAAACAGACATCAGTGACTACATCAATAATTTATAGTAGATACAGAATAATATATTTATATAATGTTTAGTGCATTAGCTATTCACGTTCCCAGATGAAAGACACATAGCCACTATCAAACACAAGCGTTATCTTACAAGCCTCTGCACACTTTTGCTTTTAAGTGTGTAGATTTACTTGCACGTTGGCTCCAACACATGCATCATCTCAGTGACATCCGCTTTATTGAAAATGCATGAACCGAGCAGGCTGATGAATAAATGCATTTTTAAAACCCCATACAAAGCCCTCTGACATCTCGCATGGGCCGAAAGCTCTAAATAATCAGATCATGATGAGGCTGCATCTGCCTTGCCATCGCCGCTGATTAAAGCCGAATGAGCTGCAGTCTGATAGCGGGCTCTTTGAGCTTTCGGCGGAACAAGCGCTTCTCTTTCAACTCGTGCACGGCGGTGCTCCATTTGTAACGAGTCACGTCATTTTTCATCACGTTATTACGCTGCCACCGCGCACTGTCCGACCTGAAGCCATGCGTGCTTTAAGGAGGAGGATTAGGAAAAGTACACGCGGTATTAGATGACCGCTGCACGGGAGCATTAGAAACTGGAGAAAGTGCGCGGTGAGGAGGCGGCGGAGGCTCGTGTGACAGCAGCGCGGTTAAACATATTAATAATGAACAGATGCGATGCGGGAGGGACGCGCCGGTGCTGCTGGACTGCCGGTGAGCGCCTCGGACCATCTAACAAAGCCTGATGCGTGTTTATTGTTAAAACACACAAAAATAAACACGCAAATAAGCAGAAAAAAAATCTCTCATTCAGTGTTGAATTTGCTCTTAAAATTCTGAGTTGTATGTTAACAGCTGACCAGTGAGACAGCCCATTACTGAACCTGGATTAAACTGCCCCTTACAGGGCACAGGTCTTCTTTCTGACTCAGTATTGTGCAGTTTGGGACCCATATTACATCCGACCCGACAAACCGGGAAGACTGTCCCTACAGCCAGGTGGAGGTCCAGGAGGGTCCAGGTGGAACACGATATTATGCCTATTTAAGAGTATTTATTAAAAAACATTATTAATAATAATTTTAACGTATTTATTAATAATAATAATAATTAAAAGGTTATCAATATTTGTTTTCTAATTTATCCTGCTATAGCGATGTCAACATTTTCCCCTATTTTGTAAAATGGCCTCTTTGCTGCAACTACATATGCAACTTTCCTCCATTGTTATCCAATGTTAGTTCATTTGTTGGTCAACACATCAAGCTAATTTCAAGACTGCGATACCTAAAGCCAAGGCCGTAACCACGTCTTCAACACTGGGGGAGCCACTGTTTGGGTGGGGGTGTTTGTCATAAATGTACTGATCCTTTTTGGCCAGATTTTTTACATATACATTATTTATATATGCACATTTCTATATACACTGCAAAACCTTTACATTTAGGACCAAAATAACTAGAGTAAGGCCAGTGTGCATTCACAATATGCACACAGTCATTCATCTGATGCATCAGTGCTTCTTGTCTCGTCACACTGACAGTAACGCCTTGCATTACAGAATCACGTGTGAATCACTGTGAGTACTGTGCACAGAGGAACTGTACAAGGCCACGGTACTCATCCAGCTGGTCAGAAATGATAAATGCAGCTCTTTGGTAGTATCTGTAGTAGAGGTTTGTTATTATTTTTATGTTAAATAATTTCCCATGATTATTCGGATATTCTCTGCTCCTGCTGCATTAATCCCCCTGCACTCTGTGTTGTCGGGTCTGATAATATGAGCTAATGATTTTGAGTTTTGACTCAGGGGTATCAGAGGAGAAACACACTTTTTTCTTTTCTTTTTTGTTTCTTTCTTTTTTAAAATTTCCGAATGATTTTATGAACCTGAGAATTATTATTTGTTATTCTCTTGCGGATTGACAGCTTAAAAAAAGGTGTCCAAAACGGAAAAGTAGTCAGACAGCTTACACTGGCGTTTGCGGTTATTGATTTTACGTTTTTAACCTTGTTTATTTTCACAGAAATCCTCCAAAAAAAATTAAAAAGACACAGAGAGAGAGAGAGAGAGAGAGAGAGAGAGAGAGAGAGAGAGAGAGAGGGGATAAAAGTGAAAGCTGAATATGAGCTGATACTTGCTATATTTCCACACCAGTGTATACAGCTGTAGCTTTAAATGAATTAATAAATAAATCCTTGCACATATGAGCTCCTAATTGAAATTGCGATAAGTCTTGAGATGATCTTAAACCCCACTGGTGAATGACACGGTTAGAGATTATTTCTGACCAAATGATTTCCGTTTCATGAGATTATTTGAATGGCGGAAGACAGATCTTCCTGATTGATCAGAATGCACACAGATGCACACTCGTTTGCATATTGACGCCTTCTGCCTTATCAGTATGATAAAGAACAGGACTGCGTCAACAAATTGCACGTATTTATTATGAAATCATAATAATTCAATATAGCAGTAATGCATTCTTAGATTCTTTATTATTTTGTTCTAATGCCATTCTTCAGGAAGTGACATTAATTCGTTTGGGTGTGTGTGAAATCATAGATTACAGTGGGATTCTGTAAAAAATAAACAGCATCAAATTGTTACTTAATAATAATAAGAATAAGAATAAGAATAATAATAATAATAAGAAGAAGCAGAGGAATTAGAATTCTGACATTTCATCTTGTCAATTATTATTATTATTATTACTATTATTATTATTATTATTATTATTATTATTATTATTATTATTATTATTATTATTCATTGTATTTAGATTAATTTCAGGTGTTTTAATCGAATGCGACCTAACTGAATTGGTTATTTCAGGGCCCTTTACCGTGCACAAGCTAGTAACAGCAGTCTATTTCAATATTTTAGAGAATTTTAAATGTACGAATTTAAAAGTAGTGCCCTAGCTGTACTACCCTACCAACTAGTAGCCTATACCAGAATAACTAAGTTAGTTAGTTAGTTAGTATTATTGTAAATTTGTCAGGTAACTGAAGACGATTTGGACATAGACTACTATTCAGTAAGCTAGTAGGGAGTTTTGGACGCAGTCTGTGAATCTCTCTCTCTCTCTCTCTCCCTCTCTCTCTCTCTCTCTGAACCTCAGGCTCATTTTAAACGGCAAACGCGCCTACTAGCGGTGACGCTCTGATGGGAGGGAAGGGTGTGGCGCGTTCTTCATGACGTGAACCGCATCCAGCTCCTTATAATAGCGTTCTGTGGCAGATGAAGCCTATAACACGCAGAATCACTGCTTATCGTCGCCCTGTTAGCACTGTGTAGTCCAGATACTCCTGTGTAGTCCAGATACTCCTGTGTAGTCCAGATACTCATGGCCTTCGCCATTAACTGAGATTCTGATACGAATGATTATCATTTTCATTATATTTTGCTTTATTGAAATAATTATATTTTTGCTTTTAAAATATACACATATGTATATATTTTTATATGTATCTATACAATACTTATCACTATCGAATTTAGAAAATGGTAAATGTGCAACGTATTATTATTATTATTATTATTATTATTATTATTGTTGTTGTTGTTAGTAGTAGTAGTAGTAGTGTGTCATTATTATTATTGTTACTGTATTACTGTGATCTTGTTGATGATATCTCTCATATTATTATATTACTCCTATTTTAGGAATTATAGTAGTAATATTAGTAGGCTGTTAGCAATAGTAGGAAGTTTCTTTCTGCGGTCGCTTTGCTCTCGGGCTGGCCCTCCATAATTCTTTAACCCAAAACTAAGATTTATTTTTAATACCTGATTCCATTAAATAATCTTTACTTTATTCCCTAAGTCTGTTACGCACCAGTGTAAAGCCACTGACATTCAGAACCAGTTCAGAGCTGTGGTGATGTCTCTCACCAGTGCCAGTGGGTTTCTGTTTTCTTTTGTGTCCAGTGAGTACACTCCAACTGCTATTTAATATAAACTCGAAACAGAATTCTCGACTTAAAAAAAAATAAAAATACCAGGCTAATAATCTAATTTCATTCACTTCAATCTTGTCCGAGCCACGGATTTACCCTGTGGCGCCAGCGCACGTGCTTTTTAACAGGTAAAAATTTATAACCATAATAACAGAGCTCAGAAATGTTCGGCTAATAAAACTCGTATTGATTTGTAATGAATGTGAGAGATGGGTATGAGCTCTTAATTCCAGTGCGCTCAGAAGGCACTGCGTCCTGCCTCGGGTCCTCACACACACACACACACAGCGCTTTCGCTTTTGCTGCGCGTGATTCTGATTGGTCGAGAGCAAACCACGCCCAGACTTCTCGTTGGTGGAGCAGTCGGAGCTCGGAAACTTCTAAAATGAGTTGAGTAAACACTGGCGTGTGTAGAGCACATTCAGCCTGGAGAGCCGCGAGCGCGCATCGGAGACTCCACAAAAACACAAAAGCTTGACGGCGAAAAGGATCACACAGACTCAGAGTGGATCTGATCAGCATTAGAAACAAACAGCAGCAGCTGGCGAGGGACTTTATCCTTTCCTCATTATTTTTCTGGAATAATCACGAGACTTTTTTTTTATTTGTGTCTTGTCGGGATCTGCTGTGAACTGAAAATAGCTGAAATACAGCGTGCGCTTCTGATGGACGGAGACGCAAACTCTACGATAGAGCAAGTAGTGTTGTGATTACACTGGGAGCAAAATAATAATAATAAGTGCATGAATTTAGACAATCATAGACTCTTGTGTGTCAGAGAAACCTGCAATTTATGACTCACCTGTTGTTTTATTATTATTGGTGCCTGTTCATTTAAAGAGAAACAGGAGTGAGTCTGTGACGGCTGACTTCTGACTGATTTGCATCTGGCACTAAACCGCTGTGCAGAAGAGCAGAGGGCTTCATTTGCGGTTTCTTGCTTCTTTATTTTTTTTATTTTTTTGCTGAAGTCAGCGGGAAAAGCAAAGAGCTGCAGTTAACGCTTCGCATGCTGCATCCAGCTCTGCTCATCGCGCGAGACAAACCATTTAGCCTATCTAATCTCTTAATATAAAAAAAAAAAAAAAAACTTAACAAGAGGAAAACTTTAAACCTATATTTTTCTTGCATTAAATTCGCGTCTGGACTGCACCTTTTCCATCATCCGCGCGCACAAATAAACCAGCATCAGGGTTTTTTGTTTTTTTTTTTACTGTTATTATTTTTCCCTTTATTGTTTTTTGTCTGACCCTGAAGTGGCACTTACACTCCACGGTTTCGTGATGCATATACCTGTAGACCCGACCACCACCAGACGGTTCACGCCGCCCTCCACGTCGTTCCCGTGCGGGAAGCTCGGCGGTGGCAGTGACGGCAGCGCGGGTGGAGCGAGCAGCATGAGCGCGGCGGGTCCTCTGAGGTCGCGGCATGCGGCGGACACGCGCTCCGTGGTGGACGTGCTGGCGGACCACGCTGGAGAGCTCGTGCGCACCGACAGCCCCAACTTTCTGTGCTCCGTTCTGCCTTCACACTGGCGCTGCAACAAAACTCTTCCAGTGGCCTTCAAGGTAATCTCTCTCTCTCTCTCTCTCTCTCTCTCTCTCTGTCGGCTCTCCTTAAGTCCATCAAAGCCGTCTGTTTATTTTATTTAGTTTTTTGCAGATGTACAAATTTATATTTCAAAATATGGATATGATTTTTTTTTTTTAACCTTCACACAATTGTGTGAAACCTATTAAATCTGTACAAGTCGGGGAGTTATTCCTTGCTGACCAAAACAAGAAAGAGTTGTGACTTAATGCACATTTATTATATATTATTTTTAATATCCATTTACTCACCGCTGTTAAGCTTAACACTCCCTGTATTTCAAGCTTATTTATTTCTCTATTTTGTAAAACCATTTTGATTTTTTTCATGTGTTGATTTGATGGCCACCCAAATAAACTTCATCTCTAGTGTGAATATGTATAGTGTGCTCATATTAACACATTAACACTGTCTAGATCAGACAGGCATGTTGGAGTTTCTGGCCTAAGAATATCTCTTCACAGTTTCATAATACTGCATTACATTGCATTGCACTGAAGAACTTGGCAGTGCGCATCTTCCTAGTGTATAGAGCATGCCAAGCAAAGTCACACCCAACAGAAATGATCCTTTAACTGAAGCTTAATGAGCATTGTCACTCTTGTAAAAGCTTAAAAGATTGTTGCTATGTTTTGCTAATCATTTTCATGGACTGAAGCTTATTAAAAATCATTGGGAAATGTAGTATGACTTAGACGTGGCTACTGATTATGATGATTATAGGGTATAATAAATAAGCAGCTATATTGTTTATGTAGCTAGATATATGTTTGTATATTGTAAGTATATAATAGATATGCTGTATGCATGTTATTAGAATATTATAATAAAAAAAGGATATTACAGAGCAGTGAGAGCCAGCTGATGTGGTTTTGACTAAAGATATCTGTGTGTGCGTGTGTGTGTGTGTGTGTGTGTGTGTGTGTGTGTGCTCTCTGTGTGTGTGTGTGTGTGTTTCATACCTGGTTTCATACCCGTGCAGGTGGTGGCTCTCGGTGATGTTCCTGACGGTACCCTGGTCACAGTCATGGCAGGAAACGATGAGAACTATTCGGCCGAGCTGAGGAACGCGTCCGCCGTCATGAAGAACCAAGTGGCCCGTTTCAACGACCTGAGATTTGTTGGAAGAAGCGGCAGAGGTGCTTAAATAGCTACATCATTTCAAAATACACTTTATAGAAATATATATATTTATTTTTTTTTACTAGAAATAAATTCACACCATATTTCAAATACACAGCCAGGGAAATGAGTGACATGGGCTCAAACCCAAACGCCTCCCTGTTGGATTACATAGGGGGCCTAAGCTTATTATTATTATTATTATTATTATTATTATTATTATTATTATTATTATTATTATTACTACTACTACTACTACTACTTGTTTAAGGCAGTGTAGCTATACAGGGAATATGGCTGCATTTGGGATTTAGCCCAGATTGTTTTTTGTTTGTTTGTTTTGGTTTGCTTTGCAGCATAAACATCTCTCTTTCAGAGTTTGTAAAAATGATTCAGGGATAATGAATATTTTAGATGATAGGTACATTAGAAATACCAGAAGAAACATCATTAGTTTGGCTCGGAAGTATTTTTAAAGTCTAAATATGTGTGTGTGGGTGTGTTTTTTTCACAGGTTAGCTTGTTTACACACCTTTAAAAAAAACAGAAAGCTACATCCTACATAGCTGAGATTCTTTCACAGCCCTTTTTCCCCTCGTTTCCTCTTTCCTCGCTCCTGGCTCACCTTTTTCCGGTAAACGCCAGACTTTTAAACAGTTGCAGACGGATGAAGGGAACGAGGAATAAAAAAAAAAAGAAAAAAAAAGTAAAGTACCTTTAATTTCTGCAGTCAGTTACTCCACCCCGCTCCTTCTGTCTCCTCTCACAACTGGCGTCTCTGGCCTAGCTGTTAGCCTCGATATCAAAATAAGCTCGTATATCCAAAACAAGTCGAACATGGCTATCACCACCACCATAGTACCCTTCTATTTTGACACTATTTCACACGGAGGCGTGTGGTTTTAGGACATAACCGCTTTTTCTCCACAAAACCAAAACGCCGCTTTCAGCACTTTTTTCTTTTTTAAAAAAAAAAACGACCGTTACATGGCGCGAGCCTCTTGCTGTGGCTTCACCCGCGCGCTTCACAGCCTCGCGCGCAATAACGAACAAGGCTCGTGGAAATAATCCACAACAATTCGTGTGATTACTACACAAACGAAAAGATGTTTGTAATTTCATTATAAACGCTTTTACGAAAATATAATGTACAATACGATGCCTAAAATCCATACATTTTACTATAGCCGACTAAAAATTACATTTACTTAAAGATTACTCTCTAATACACTATCCATGTGCTAGTGAAATACTCGTTTTAGGCTAAACTGGATCAAAAATGTGTGTGTTGAAAGTACATCTTCTGAGTTTACACTAAAATAATATACTTTTAGTACATAAAAGTACAAAAACAATGTATCCATACTTGCTAATTATTTTATTTCCATAAGACCTTATGAAAATATACTATACTATACAGTACATAAAGTTCATATATCTTACTATAGCCTAGTGAAAATAAAATTTACTTAAAGATTACTCCCTAATACTCTATCCATGTGCTAGTGCAATACTTGTTTTAAGCTAAAATAGATCAAAAATATATTGTAAGTGTGTTGTAAGTATATATTCAGAGTTTACTCTAAAAAATATGTACTTTTAGTACATACAAGTACAAAAATATTGTAACTATAATTGCTAATTTCTTTATTTCTATAACACCTTAGGAAAATATCCTATACTACAAAGTTCATATGTCTTACTATAGCCTACTGAAAATAAAATGCACTTAAAGATTAACCCCTAATACACTATCCATCTAATTACTTTATTTCCATAAGACCTTATGAAAATATAGCATACCATAGGCTACTATACAGTACAAAGGGTTCATATAATCATATATATCTTCATATATAGCCTACTTAAAGTAAAAATTACTTTTAAATTATTCCTTTATACACTATCCATGTGCTAGTGAAATACTTGCTTTAGGCTTAACTGTATAAAAAAAATGTATTGTAAGTGTGTTGTAAGTATGTCTACTAAATTTACATTTATAATAATGTAGTACTGTATCGATACTTGCTAATTACTTTATTTCCATAAGATATTATGAAAATATACTATACTATACTATACTATACTATACTATACTATACTATACTATACTATACAGTACATAAATTCCATATTCCATATTCTTACTATAACCTATTAAAAATAAAATGTACTTAAAAGTTACTCCCTAATACACTATCCATGTGCAAGTGAAATACTTGTTTTAGGTTAAACTTGATCAAAAAAAGTGTATTGTAAGTGTGTTGTAAGTACATCTTCTGAGTATATGCAAAAATAATATATCTTACTATAGCCTACTAAAAGTAAACATTACTTTTAAATTAGTCCTTTATACACTATCCAAGTGCTAGTGAAATATTTACTTTAGGCGTAACTGGGGCAAAAAGTACAGCTTGTAAAAAATAATTACTGTAAGAGTACTGCATCTCTATTAGCTAATTAACTTCCTTTAAGAAACCCTTATGGGAATATAATATACACCACAATACAGTAAGTTCATATGCATTGCTACAGACTACTGAAAGCAAACTTTAAAAAAAATTCTTTATACAACCATGTAGACGTACTTTAGAATAAAGTAGGACAAAAAGTATATTTAGTAAGTAAATATCATAGCAGTTTTGAGGATATTCTGAAGATACTGTAGCATTGTCTCTATACTTATGAAGCTCTAAGGAAAATATAGTGTACAATGCAGTACATTAAATACATATAACCTTTTTATATTTCTAAAAGCAAACATATTCATGTAGGCCTACTATTGAAATACTAGCTTTAGGCTTAACTTGGACAAAAAGCACATGAAAGTAAATGTCTTAATTGTTTACTCGAAAGATACTGTAATACTACAGATATAATGTGGTTTTCAACATATCTCTGAAGAATGTTTGGAGAGTTATGCATGCAAACCGATCACAAAATCAAGCCGGGAAAAAAAGATTTGAATTGCACTATTGTCTTTGCACTACTGCTGAAATACCGAAGAATTCCTAATGTAGTGCAATATAAATAGACTACATTTTTCTTCTTCTTCTTCTTTCGGCTTTTCCCTTCAGGGGTCACCACAGCAAATCGTCACTAACCACCTATCCCTATCGTCTGCATCCTCATATATAAATAGACCACAGTATTTAACATAAATTTCAGAACTGCATCATGAAATTAACTGCTGAATTTTTGTTTTATTCAGCACTAGAGATTTTCTTGTGAATACAATACAGTATTTTTTGCACATTATTTAAAAGATCGATTTCTGACCATCTTAAAAAGCATCTGATTGAACAAAATTGTCCCACCACAGTGACAAACGACAGCGAAATTAAACCCAAGCCACATGACCACCGAGGAAGACGGGCAATAAATAAAGAGACCTTGCTCATTTCCTCTTGTAGCCCACAGAAGTTGCATTGTAAATAATTTCCTTTATGCATTTCAGGAAAGAGTTTTACTCTGACAATCACTGTGTTCACCGGACCCCCTCAAGTGGCCACGTACCACCGCGCCATCAAAGTCACAGTGGATGGGCCACGAGAGCCTAGACGTGAGTACCCAAAATGCATCTTCTTTTGATTATATTTCTTCCTTTCCAGTTGTCACTTTAATACCCGTACTTGTTAAGCCAGTACCATGCCTCGCGATTTTCAAACTAAACACAGCTGTCTCAAGTCATCTGCTGTCTTGGGGCTATTTTGACAAATAGACCAAGTGATATAATCTAAATTAGAGTTGAATTGCTGCATGATCCTGATGGTGTGTGCAAATGTAAAGCTCGGGTGTCATCTGTGCAATAGTACTGTGATATGTGCTAAATACGAACCAGTAGTCACTGAGTCTGTGGCCTGAGCTAAAATAGATTTAGCCCATATAACACCCAATCCTGGAGTTATATTAGTCTATATGAGTCACGCTGCTGTTCTAAAGTTTATGTCGTGTTTACAGATGATGTAGGATCACCCGGATCTGCTGTACCAATGGGTTGGCATTTTTTTCATAAGAACAATTTAGAAGTATTGATCAAAGGTGGATCACTTTTTTATCAGATGCCAAAGTGCAAATTCAAACAATATTTCTGCTCCAGGCATTGGCAAGGGACAAATACAGTGGCAAACAGGAGGGAGGGCGTTCTTGGATGCTAAGACTTAGCAGGAAACAGGGTGTCATAAGGATGGGGGGTAAAATTATCAGAGGTACGAGAGAGCTAGATGTGGCTCTGGAACGTGTATCTTTACATGTATGATGTTGGAGAAAAGTAAGGAGTCAGTGTCTGATATTTTCAAGGGGCCTATACTCGTCCCTGGTGGAATGCCGAATTCAAGTTAAGACGCATGTTTACTGTCTTGAGAGCGTTTTAAAGAATATTGTTTTGAGAGTCCAAATAAGCTACTCAGTATTAGAGTTGAACTGATGTGTAAGTAGGTGGTGTATGCAATCTAAGAAACCAGTCATTTCAGTAGTCATTGGACAGGTTATATTGGGCTAATGATGTCAAAGGCTGAGGCATTAAGGCGAGAGCGTAGGTGTTATTCTCAAAACGCCCACGGCTAAAACAGATGCATGAGTCATTGGCAGATGATAACGCAGCGTTCCCAAAATCTCCTTTTGTCCTGTTTGAAGACAACAAAAGCGGCAGATGAAAAATCGGTTGAAAAATGTGTGAACGTTGCCAACGTTTGCACACTTGATGTGTTAATAGACGACACAGACAGCCCTTGTGGTTTAGAAGGTTGCCAACCTCAGTTGTGGACTCTTATTAAGCCTAGGTCTTTCCCTCATTAACCAGACCACTAAGAGAAACAGGGCGGCCTCGAGCCGCAAAATTGTCAAGGTCTCTTTCTCCCTCCTCCACTGGGGTCAACCCCTTGACCACACGAGAGCCTGCTGACTTAACACTCTTCAGCGGTTCAGCGGGATGGAGCCGGGTCTAATAGGGCTAATGCAGGGCTTGACCACAGAGCCATTACCGCTGGGAAGAAGGAGTGAGAGACAGACACGGAGAGTGAGACAGCAAGACGCAGAGATGACGGTTGTTTGCGTTTCTGCACGAATTTAAAGAAGAGCAGCGTGCATGCAAAAAAGAGAACTTGAGGCATTGAGCGTGCATGCAACACATAAGCTGCTAAATTTGGCTGTGCGTGTGAGAATGTTATCACGTAGTGAACTGTTTCATATGTTCGTGTCCCTGGGAAAAAATCACATCATGAAAGTAAGACATTTTCAGTATTAATATTTAGGAAGTGCTAGTAAACAGTACTGACTTTTTAAAAGTGTTATGTATAAAAATGGAGATGGTATTAAAACAAAAATACTTAAGTGTCCAATCAGGTACTTGTTACTGTGAGTAATAATAGAGTCAATGAGAGTTACTGTTTGGATGTCATTGGATTAAAAATACTTTTTGTCAGATTTTTATCTCATTTGTGACCACATATAAAGATAATGAGCTAAGAGCCAAAATGGCTCCCTTAGATACTGAGGTTGAGTTTTGCTTTAGGTTTATGCTTAGCTTTTAGAAAGTAAAGCCGTGCGTGTGTAGATGTGCTTATGTGTATCCTGCCTCTGTTGTTTATGCTAGTATAGGAGTATATCGTAAATCCCAAGCAGCTATAAATATGCACATCAAAGTCAAAGTCAAAGTCAACTTTATTGTCAATTCTGCTATATGTACAGGACACACAGAGGATTGAAATTTCATTTCCCTCAGACCCATGGTGTGAGAAACCAACATAAGACAAGTATTTAAAGGAAGAGAAAGTAAGATAAAATGCAATAAAAATATATACTAAAATAAAATAAAATACAATAAACTATAAACATACATGGCACATGTGAGTGTATAGATATTTACATTTAGTGCAAAAACAAGAGAGAGCAGCAGTTGTGGAAGTGGACCTGATTATATTTTAGTGCAACAGAGAGAGCAGCATTAGTAAAAGTGGCTTGTGCATTTGTGTGATTTGGGGTGTGTGTTGTGTGTGTGTGTGTGTGTGTGTGTGTGCAGTTATAGTTCTGTGCCTCTTAAGGCAGAGGGCAGAGAGGGGAGAGAGTTCAGTTTTCTGACAGCCAGGTGGCTGAAGCTGTTCTTCAGTCTTGTGGTTTGGGCCTGGAGGCTGCGAAATCTCCTCCCCAATGGCAGACGACTGAAGAGGCCTTGCAAGGGGTGGGTGGGGTCCCCCTGCTACGCTGAGAGCTTTCGGGGTTAATTGAGTGTTGTAAATGTCTGTGAGGGAAGGTAATGTGGCACTGATGATTTTCCCTGCTGCATTCATCATGCGTTGCAGTGTCTTCTGGGTTTTGGGCAGTGCTGTTCTCAAAACACACAGTGATGCAGCTGGTCAGGATACTTTCAATGGTGCCAAGGTAGAATGAGTACATATGTGTGTGTGTGTGTGTGTGTGTGTGTGTGTGTGTGTGTGTGTGTGTGTGTGTGTGTCATGTTTTAAGCAGACCAAGGATAAATCAGCGGAATAATGCCCATTGAGCAATACAGAATATATAACACACATCATAGGCTTCTTGGACCACACACACACACACACACACACACACACACACACACACTTATTTGCACCTAGGGCCAGTTTAGCATAGCCTACCTG
>CM074947.1:27654071-27663484 GCA_037577455.1 Pangasius macronema | reverse complement strand
GTGTGTGCACTTGGATGGGTTAAATGCAGAGCACAAATTCCGAGTATGGGTCGCCACACTTGGCCACAAAGTCACTTAACTTCACTTCACTAAAGAGAAGGTGTAGATGACTGCATGTCTGCTTAAGGATCAAATGTTTCCAACATAAATTTCATCAAATACACCGTAGTTTAGGTTTGTTATATGGCTCACAATGTGTAGCCACCCAAGCCAGACTTCTTCTCCACAAAATATGGTCAAGACCCGACTACTTTCATAGAAAAGGACCAACCCCATGTCAGCAAATATGCAAAGATGTCACTTTATTTGCCACTAAATGTTTCAAGCAAAGCTCCTGAATACTTTTAATGATGGCTCATTGTGTTGGTGTTCAATTTTTTTTTTTTACACAAACTATGGATAGCCAATCAAGATCCTGAAGCTTGTAGCCAGAAAGATGCAAAAAAAATATAGCCTATCAGATGCTCCATAGCCAATCTGTGGACTGTGTAACCGTGAAACTGGACTTCCATGGCAAAATACTATCTCAAACGTTTGAATAAAGCAAAGGCTAGATGGCTTCCATGTTTTGAGTGGGAATAATTTGGGACAAACCATATTCCAACAGGGGGAACAACAGACTGATTTGACTGGGGCGCTTGGGCACTGATGCCAGGAACTGGTGCCTGCTGCCCCCATGTTTGTACTCTAATACTTATCGGGGTTCATGAAGGCAGGCAAAGGTAACACCTGAGATTCTTTTCAGCTCTCCTGTGTGTACAATACCGCAAACACATGCCTCGATGAAAGTAGCTTAGTAACATAAAACAGGATAAGTCATTCATGAAATACTTTCCACATCATAGCCCTGATAGCCCTGGTCCTGGTTCCGGTACATTCCAGTATTCGGTTCTCTTTTTGGATATTTTACCATTGAGGATTTCTCAACCTGTTTGTTGTTCGCACCACAGCTTCTCAAGAACTCAGCTACTGTCACCCTGACTCATAGGTAATGTCATTTAAAAAATTGTGCAAAAACAGACTGTAGTGAAAGTGTAGTAAAAATAACAGAAACTTCCTGCGGGGAAAAAAAGAAAGCAATAAGCAGAGGCTATTTAGTTGCAGAGCCATCAAAACCAACTAACGCGTCATGTCGTAGACATAGCTGTATCTCTCATAAGTGGTTGGCATAGATATAACACATGCTCACACTACATACTGTATATCGCAATAGTAATGTACGGGGAATATTGTTCACATTATTGCTAGCTAATGTTTCTGTTAGCCCATCTCTCCTGTTGCTACCCAACTCTCCTTACTTTGGTGTAGGACTACACTTTGTGAGGTGACCGAAAACTACGGCTATGTATTAGTAGCTTTGTACAAGCTCTTTAGCCATAAAACAAACGTAAAGCAGACTGGGACCTCGAGACACGAATCAAGTGGACCACAAAATGAACCACAAGCAACCATCTCCAGAGATCCGAGTACGATGATTTGTGGGCTGTTTTAGGGTGGTCTGAATTCATATGCACAAAAGTGCTGAGTCTTGGATCTGAGATCGCATGGAATGCTTGGAATCACATCCTGAACACCAGCATGAATAATGCTGTAAATATAATCTTTTACTATCTGCTTCAGGTGACACAAAAATGTGGTCTGTTAGGCTGCACAAGATCACAACTTTTGGTTTCCTCAATTGACTTAGACACAACCTAACTTATTTTGACTCCAGGATACATTTATAGCACTATGTACGGAATAAAACACGAGCATTGTTGGAAAATTTGTTACTACAGAAACAATAACATTTTAGATCGAGCGCATTAATATTAACTTGCGTTTGCTTTGCAACTGAAACACCTGTCGAGCTGACCAATCAGAATCGATCGGTCAACAGCACTGTGGTATAACGTGTGTACGTGTGTACAATGTGACAGAAATGCTTATTTGTCCATCGGTTCTTCATACGTTCTTTAAGAGTACCTTGGGTAGCTAAGGGTTCTTAGCTTCCTAAATGAATTCTACATGGAACCTTGTCTAAAATAAAACACTGTGCTGAACTTTTTTTTTTTCTTAACAGTGGATCGGTAAGGATTAGAAACTTCTGGCATGGCTACTTCTTATTTAAAGCACACAACGTATAATAAAATGTGTGTGTTCCAACACACCCATTGTAACCTAATGAAGGGTTAGATGAGCTGATAAGTTTAGTGTAGAGAAGGAAAAAAAACAAAAAAAACAAAAGCGTACAGAACCTAAAAGCTCATGTCCATAACCTGTTGTAAGTACTGAACTATTATTTTATTTTCTCAAGACTATTCCAGTGTCGTACAATGACCCTGACAGCGAATCCATACTATATAAATTCCCGCTGCCACTTTCTATCTGTGCTGCACTTTAACCTGAACACTGCAATCACGTTTCTATCTTTCTGTCCTCAATAGACATGTCTATTGTACTGAGTCACACCTGTGGTTGCAATGTCTGCATGCGTTGTATGCTGAATGAGTAAGCCACAAGCTTTCCTCATACCACACACTGGATTATATGTATAGTGAAGTGCAAAAGTTCGGAAACCAACAAGACGTTTAGTACGTTAAGCCATTTTTCAACAATCTTTTTTTAAATACTGCTACTTGCAACATTGTATGAGACGATCCCCATAAAGTCTTGTACAGATCTGATAACAGATAACATCATGCGATAACATCGTCTCCAGTTCAGACTACGTAACGAAGACCCTCTGACGATAGACCTGTGATTTAAAGAGAATTAGCCTGCCAACGTCTTTTTACGTCATGAATCGGAAAATGTGGTTGCATGAAACGTTCAGAAACATTCTTCAAAGTTGGTAGTAGGGATATTTTTCCATTTACATGTTTTGTTTACGTTTCGCCATTGTCACTACTACGGGGGTTTTGTGTAATCCGATGTCATCCTCCTATTGGTGGATGAGTGTCGGAGCAGCGATCACGTTCTGAGATTTTAATACAGAATTTCTGACACCGCCAGGACTTTGGTCGAAGCGCCACTACATCAGCCACATGACATTACCTGACCTAAGACCACCGATCTCAACCTGCGAGTGAAGAATTCTTTTACGATGTGTGGCGTTTCTCTGACAGCATTATCAAGCTGAATGTGTATTACATTCATTTCTTCGTGTTGTCCTAAAGGTGTGCAAACTTTTGCATTCAACTCTCTCTCTTCTAATGCTGCCAGATTTCTTGGACTTTTTTTCTTTTTGCCAATTTTCTAAAGATCAAGCCTAGACGGTCATAACAAAACTTTCTTTTGGTTCTTTTTGAACAATATTTCTGTTGATTTCGCAACGTTCCGATTGTTGATTTGTTGCATATTTCTTTCACACTTCACTTCTTTGAATTCTCTCTTTTTTTTTGTTGGGTTTCTGCACCTAGAAACCATGTGGAATGCAAATATCTGGATTCGGTTGTACGGTGAGAAAGTTCAACTGAATTACTCGTCTCCAGGAAACACAAACATGAGTACAAGATGAGTATATAAGGTGCCTCTGAGGAAACCTGGCCTAATGGTACATCTATAAGGACTAAAGAGCTCCAGGTTCCTAAATGGCTGTTGAAAACTCTGCAGTAGAGATTAATATTTTCCATAAACACTCTTTGTGAGTCCGTATATTATTACAAAATGTCTACTTTGTCTGTAAACAAAGCTGGAGAGAGCTAAAGTGCTGCTAAAATAACTACTTTTCCCTGTGTAACCTCTCCTAGTGCCACCATGAACTTATGAACTACAGTACTACATAGTATGTTAAGTGTGCTAAAGTAGTTCGCGCTGATTGGAGGCGTGTAGTGTCTTTGACACACTAGCTAGTGTGCTAGTATGCGGTTTGGGACAAGGCCCTTATCAGTCAGACTTACCGATAATCACACACAGAACATCCACGAGGATAAAGAGCTTCCTTTTGTTTAAGTCCATCATGTTGAACCCCAGTGTGTGTGTCAGTGTGTGAGTGAGTTTGTGTGTGTGTGAGTGCTAAATGTAGCAGGTAAATGCGAGGTCCACGTTGGGAAGACTGTAAACTTGAAGTGCGAGTTCTTCCGGATCCTCTGCTCCTTTATACCTGTGACGCCACTGATTTGTGCTCAAGGTGCTCTCAGGAGAACACGGAACTTCTTCCGCTGCCGAGGAAAAGCTCGCGGTCTGTCCTCAAAGCTGTGTGTGAGGAGAAGGTGTGAGCGAGCAGGACATGAGCTGAGGAGCGAGGAGAGTGTCCTGCGATGAGACGAAAGAGCGAGGGAAAAACAGCAGGAAAACTTCTCTCTCTCTCTCTCTCTCTCTCTCACTCACTCACACACACATACATACACCGAGTTAAGCTTCACCTTCCAGCGCGCGCAGTAAAACTGCACCCCGGGACCACACGCCCTCCTGGTGACGTCAAAATCCCTGCCCCGCGCGCTCGACTTTCTCCTAGCTAACAATTCCTTTGGCTCTCTCTCTCTCTCTCTCTCTCTCTCTCTCTCTCTTACACACTTTCCCTAGTTCACAGTTCCTTTTGCTCTCTCTCTCTCTCTCTCTCTCTCTCTCTCTCTCTTACACACTTTCCCTAGGTCACAGTTCCTTTTGCCCTCTCACTCACACACGCACGCACACACACTTTCACAATTACTCTCTCTCTCTCTCTCCTCTCTCTCTCTCTCTCTCACGCACACTTTCACTCTCTCACTCACACACACACTTTCCCTAGTTCACAATTTCTCTCTCTCTCTCTCTCTCTCTCTCTCACTCACGCACTTTCACTCTCTCACTCACACACACTTTCCCTAGTTCACAATTACTTTTACTCTCTCTCTCTCTCTCTCTCTCTCTCTCTCTCTCTCACACACACACACACACACACACACACACACACACTTTCTCTCTGTTTCACAAAATCACACACATGCAGGAGTCCATAGCCGCTGTATTCATATCTTAAATCCTGATACAGCAATCTTATGGTGCGTTTAGTCTGACTTCAGTTCCTTATGTATTGTTTCATGTCGATGAAAAAATGGGTGAAAATCTTATAACCATGATTTAAAATAATTATCCTGCAATATACTGACCTGTCATTAAGTCTGTATAGAGACATTATGAAGAAAAATAAAGTTTGTTAGGACACATCAGGTAGGGTGCCTCTGTTGAGTATATGCAGCTAGTACAGGTAGCTAGCATTGCTAATCTAAGCTAAGAATGAAGCTAGTACAAAGCCCAGCACACAACAACCAATTTTCACACGGATTAGTCCATTGTTTAATTTGCATTTCTATCTCTAGTTAGGTGTAGACTATACATTTTACTGCTACCGTTGTTCACTGGAACTACAAGAAAAATACGCTGAACAGTGTACGCCCACAAGTGAAAACTTAGCGGTTGTTAGACGCCCACAGGAGACACGGAGTGTGCACAGAGCACCTCTGCTCTGCTCTATTGGCCTAGATTGAGCTATGATGTTCAGTCAAGCATCCAAAAGACGACAACACCCCCACCACCACCCCCTCCTCAGCTCTAGCTACTCTAGCTCTCTAGCTACTCAAACTCCTGTTTATCACCACTCCAGACTCACTCATTCACTCGCTTATTTACACCAATGCTGCGTCTCTCTGCATTATTAAGCACAGCCAGGAAAATCCTTTCTGTTACATGCTTGGACTCGTCACTAGGAGCACAAATGGAGTTGAAAGGCTGAAAGGAGAGATTAATGCATGTCACTATTTTTTTTATTTGACTTTTACACATTGTGTAAAAATAGTGTACAGACTGTGTCTTAGAGTGATGACAGCTTAATAAAGGGATAATCTCTCCCTTCATCTTTCCACAACTATGCATGCTAGGTATACTTCAGCTGCCTGTGCACACAATTATGCACACCCACACAAGCCACATGTTAAGTGGAGGATTTCTGGGTTAGCATTAGAAGTAGATTTCATTTTTGAAGATTAAAGGAACAATGAAATTTACAGTTTTCTTTGTATTTCAGATGTTGCGTCTGAACTTTGCTTCATTAGGTTTACAGCGAAGCTACAAGGCTAAAGTTGCTAAGAGATAATAACTAATAGCTATGATTTTGTTTGCTGAATGCATAGATAATCACACACTCACCTCAAAAGACATAAAACTGGCATAAAAGGCAGATTAAGATGGCATTAAAAATATGCAATTGGAAATACAGCGAACTTCTCCATGTTCTGTAGGGTTACCACCTGTAACTGAAATGGACTTTATTTGGGTTATATGTCATGACGCTATACAAAATACTGAAATTTTTAAAAATGATTTACAAACACAGCAGTGAAGCATGGTGGTGGGGGCATCGTGGTGAGTGTTTTGCTTCTCTGACCTCCTTTAGTCATGGTTGTGCCGTATACTTTTCCAGAACTTTGTCCCAGACTTGTTTTGTTGGCTTGTTGGTGTTCATGATGCTGTTTGTTTAGGAATTTACTTTAATAATTTTTAGTGTCTTCCAGGAACAGGTGTATTTATACTGTGATCACATGACACTTTAATTAAACACAGGTGAAACAAATTGAGCTGATGATGCAACTTCTGATTAAAACCTGTTGCTCCAGAACTAATTCAGGGGTTTCGCAGGTTTTTATTTGTAAATAATAATTCAAACTGTATAGATTTTTCTCCCATTTCTATTTTATGAGCTAATTTTTGTAGATTCATGACATTACCTAATGTTATGATGAAAAGATCGAGAGGGGTGAATACTCATGCAAGACAGTGTGTATTATAATCCAAATCAGCACCACCTTCAAACTCCGGGCCATCTCTAATACTTTAAACCGACCCTGGGGCCGAAATATGTGCAGATGAAGAAAGTGATTTTAGCTCCACAACATCCTTTTATCTATTTTTTTTTACAAATAACCATGTCATGCATATCAGAAACCACACTTGAGGTGATTGTGTGATGATTTAGGCATGCAGTTTGCACAATGCTATGCTCAACTGTTAGCAAGATTAGACATGTAGATCTAGTGCAGAACTCTCGAACACCAAAAGTCTTTGGGGGAAATGTGTGTAAAATCCATTCTAGCTGACAATTTCTTTAAACACTGATCAACCCCCACCCCCATTTTATCACAGTGGAAAACCTATAAACAGGCAAATGAGACAAGATTGTATGTTAGTTCAGGAATGGAGTTAATCAGTAGACCACTATAATTCTACACAGAAGAAGAGCTGAAAAGAAAAACTGAGGAAAAACTGTAGAGACATTGAATACACCGAGAAAAAGGCCCTTGCACGTGGCCTGTTTTAGTCCAGTCTGAATATAGTTCAAATCATTTCATTTGCATTAAAGACAGACTTTTTTTTTCACTCTTATTTCTGACAGGAAAGGGCATGCAGGTGCAGCGATACGGAAGTATCTTCACCCCCCATTTCCTTTCACATACCTTACTTCCTCAAAACATTAAATAGGAACATCACGCACAAGACCCCAAAAAGCAATGAAGGTGACATTTGGAAAGGCCCAACAGCACTTTTGTCATTTCTTTGGGTTTCAAATGTTCGTTCTTTAGTCCAAAAACACAAACCATGTGAGCTGGTCAAAAAAAAAAAAACACCTCTTAGTCAAATTGCTGCAAAACAATCCCTTATTTCTCACTTATTCAAAACGGGCTGTGAACCAGCTCAGCTCCGGATCGATTCTAGTCTGTTATCACGCACCTATTGGCCCCGTTTATTGACACTGATGCAAATATTTACTGTGCACCCATGCTGGATCCCAGCCCAAGCCTCTGAGTGTGAGGGCTTGAATGTCAGCCCTGCCTTCTTACTATACAGTACACACACATATCCAAAAAAAGTCTTCCTGTGGCACGTCTCTAGCAAGGACCATATGTTCTTTCAACGGTAGCAAGAAACAGAGAATATGTGCAAGAACGAGAGAGCGAGAGAAAGAGAGAGAGAGAGAGGGAAGGAAGGAAGCACAGCATATCGGTTGGCTAATCAGTTTTTTCAGTTCACACAGATGAGTGTGAGCTTTGTTCTGAGGTATAACACACTCCACAGGCAATGCAGGCTATTTATGTTGAGTTTTTACATGATAGCCATTTGGCAAGGGCTCATAACTATCTGACAGGTGAAAGCCTTAAAAAGTGCATCGCCTAATTATATATAAAGTGCGTGTGTGTTTGTGCACGGAGTGTATTGAGTGCTCATGTTGAACTGAACCCGCTCCCTCGTGAACCCCATCCATTTGCCCTGTCTGTTCTGTGGTTATGATATCATGATGAGAAAAAAAATGCTGCATTCCTGTCTAAGTGCCCCCGTATGCATGAAATATTCATACAACCGAAAGCGGGATGAGGGAGTGGGGGTGGGGGGGTAGGTGGGTATGGTGGTTGGGGGGGGGGTGTTGGGGGCTTTGGGGTGCGAGGGGTGCGATCGGGGTCTAACACCCTCACACCTTCACACACAGGCTTCCCCTGAACTTCTAAACAGGAGCTTTTAACACCAGTATAAAAACAAACCGTTTGTATTCACTTATTCCGATACTAAACATTTATCATTCTCTCCTTCTCTCTCTTCTTTGTCTCTTGATTTTTTGGCATGATCTCGAATCACTTCTCGAATGAATGAGTTTCTAAAACAGTGTGCTTACCGTCCTGTTCTTTCAAGATATTTTTTAAAGGCATGAAAATTGTAAAACATTTCCCAACTAATACTAAGACAGTAAAAAGACTGTATATTTTATACCACCATTGAAATCTCATGTTCTATAACAGTAGCTCTGACAGTAGTAACTTGTTTACCTGTTATGTTACCTGTAACTATAAACTGATAAAAATAACCATGTTTTGTTCTTTAGTTAATATAAATATTGAATCCCAGATAAATTGCTGTGGTATAAGAGGAAAAAAAATGTAGCCCTCATCAATTTCTTAGAAAAAATAGGGACCCGATTTTTGTTTTTTGCTCTGTCGACTGAGAAAACATTGTTGTTGTTTTTTTTATTCCCTCTGTCTCGCTCTCTATCTCTGGCTTGTATAACAAGCCTGTAACCACAACACATAAAAACACAGACGAACCAATAAGCGAGAGTGGCACCAAATGGAGAGAGAGCGGTAAAAGAACAGATACGCCACCCTGGGGCTAAGAAAGGAGGGATGATATATTGCCCATCGGTTAAGCAGAGAAAGAGGAATCCATATCTGAGGATCCGTTTGTGCCCCACAGTGTCAATATAAAATATTCAAATGTGCCCCATTACTCCACATTAAAAACCACAGAATGTTCACATGTACCTCACGCGTCACACTGATAGTCGCATTAAAGGCCTTCCATTAGGGTCCGCCGTCCTGCACGTATGATGGAGTGTGTGAGTGTTCCGAGGGGGAGTGTGGGGTGAGACATTTGACAATGACCTCTACACACACACACACACACACACA
>CM074947.1:27630652-27651471 GCA_037577455.1 Pangasius macronema | reverse complement strand
TTCAAAGTTTATGCAAACAAACAGCTTATATCAGCCTCTAATATCATTCCATGATAGGTTAGCGTTAAACAGCATGTACAGCATATGTGACATCATAGGGATCATGTAATGAGTTAGCTAGCTAGTTATGTTTCGCTAACATACAGTGACACACACACACAAGTTTAATAGCAAGCAAAATAGTTAACTAGATTTAGCTAATAATGATAAATATTCTGAAGGGATTTTGCTACCATTAGCACCGACGTTATCTAGCTGAAAACTTTAGCTGTGAATTCATGAGCCTCCATTTTGGGAGTGACTGTGTGGAAAAAAATTAGCCATCTCATCCACCGAAATTAGGGTTTTTCTAGGATTTTCTTGCTAGTATTTTTCTGTTTTGTTTTTCTTTTTGTCTGACATCTAAAGAAAAAAAAATTAGCCATCTCCTCCACCAACATATGCTAGTTTTCTGTGGTAAAAATCCTTTTTCTCTCTTTCTGCTAGGATTTTCTTGCTAGCATTTTATAGGTACACACAGACACATACACACTCACCCAAAACACCTGATTGAAATGATCTTCACACACACACACACACACACACACACACACACACACACACACACACACCTACATCTGGCACAATCTCAGTGTTTGTTTCCGCATGGCATGATTTATCCGCTCTCGTCACGCAGATGTAATCCGATGGCCTCTTCACATGTCTCTGTGTTGCAATATGTGTGTGTGTGTGTGTGTGTGTGTGTGTGTATGTGTATGTGTGTGAAGCTTATTTCAGAGAAAGAGAGACGTAACATCAGTGAAATACTGCCTAGCAAACATCACTTCTTCATTTCATCATCTGAGAAACTGCTGATGTCTGGACTGACAGTGTGTGTGCGTGTGTGTGTGTGTATGTGTGTGCAAGCCTTATAATCCTTAAGTAAAGCAAAGTCCTGCGCTTACGCAGTCTAGTCTGCGCATGAGACACTGTCTCTCCCACACAGACGTGCAACACGCATGCATATGAACACACTGCCACCCATGTATATACACACACACACACACACACTCAGACAGGCTAATTAAGTGCTCATTAGCAGACATGCAGCAGCATGACTCTGGGACTGCTGTGAGAACAACAATATAGAAATGGAACAAGGCAAATAAAGAGAAATGAGGTGAAGATGGACAGATTAAGGGATAAAAAGAAGGAAAAGAAAGCATACGAGAGAGAAAGAAAGAGAGAGAGAGAGAGAAATGCAAAGAAAGAGACAATAAGAGTGTGCAGACAGAGGAACAAAAGATCTATGTGTGTGTGTATGTGTGTGTGTGTGTGTGTGTGTGTGTGTGTGTGCTCGCGTGTGTGTGGTTTTTACTGATGCATTCAAGCACATCCCAAACGTTGGCAAATGAGCAACAGGACTGTTATTCCGTCTATCAATGCTTAGGGGTGTGTGAGTTTGTGTGTATGTGCATTCAGGTAAACAAAATAAATTCTACAGCAATGTATTTAATACTTCTCTCTTGTCTTGTAACACACACTCAAACACATCCACTCTTGTTAAGGGGGTGGCCTAGTGGAAACTGATGTGTGTGTGATAATGTATGCATTAGATCCGTTAAGCAACGCATATGGAACTCATTAAACTATTACACACACTCACTCACACACACACAAACACACACACTCATATATATGCATCTACACATATACAAACAGGAAGTCACCCTGAATTCAGCCAATGAGGAAGCAGCACAGATAATAGACCAATCAGACAAGATAGAAAGAAAGAAAGAAACTTACTGGTTTAAGCACAACAGCAAATCTGGCCATGGTGGGAGGGATGACATGCTCTCTATCCCTGTCACTCACAGTGACTCTAACCAATCACGGGCATCTGTGAGATCATGTATGCAGAAGAGGGCAGGTAGCGCTTTTATCCAAGTGTGTTACACTGCCTGTGACGCAGCATGAGCAGCAGTTTGAGAAGATGCGGTCGTCACGGAGGAAGCATGTATTAGCCTTCACCTTTCCTGTTTGGTAGCTGTTGTGTGATGTTGTGTGAATTGGGGAGAAAATTAGGAAATAAATCCAAAAAAAAAAAAAATACTGACTGTTAGAATGCACTGACACTGGAGACTCCTTCCATAAATAAACATCCACTTACAAAACTTAAATTAAAGTTGTTGCTATAGAAACAGTAACGTTTTACTACAAACGTATTAATATAAACCTGTGATTTGAATCACAGCCATATCCATTGTCAGCGCTGCTATAAAATTAATCAACACCTTCGAATGTGATATAAACTCAGTGAATGCACTTAGTGATATCTGACACACTCATACACACACACACACACACACACACACACACACACACACACACACACACACAGATATGCTCACATGCGTGCAATTCCACACCAGTGGCAGCCTTTAATAACAGCCCTAATCTCTATGGCCCGTATATTGACGTTGTCCATCGGCCAATCAAAATATTTGAGGGAAATGTTTATTTTTGTACAGCAATGGCAGCAGCTGTGGCTCTGAATAAGGCCTTTATACGCAAGAATTTGCCATTGTAGAGAGAAAACCCGAGTGAGAGAGGAAAAGAGAGAGAGAGGGGGACAAGAAGGAGAACGATCACTGCATTGGACTCAGTTCTGGGATTTGTGGTTCCTTGTTGCGATTGTTTACACACATTCATGTTGCTGTTTCTGAGTAATATGGCCGTTTCTCTTCATTGTAATCTTCACGTGTGTGCGTGTGTGTGTGTGTGTGTGTGTGTGTGTGTGTGTGTGTGCGTGTGTGTGTTTTTGGTTTGCCACAATGTCCACCGTACGTGATGGTTGCTTGTAACAACTAACCCATTGCAGACCGAGAGCAAACAAGCTTTTATTTGCATGTCAAATTTGCAGTTCGGTGCGTCATGGCCAGCGGGTGTGAACTTGACACACACACACACACACACACACACACACACACACACACACACACACACACACACAGATGCACTCAAACACCCCACTTACTCTTTCGCCACACAGCAACACTGAGATCCAGGCATGCACACATACATCCCTCACACACACACATATACTACGACACATTACTCTAAATACTTTGGCTCAGACCTGGGACTGTTCTCTCCCACAGCAATGAGACTGAGGTGTGTGTGAGAGCGACTCAGAGTAACGCTGACTCAAGGATTTGGTGTCTAGAGGTCACAGATACACAGACACAGCACTTGGAGAAAGCGCTTGAGCTACACTTGATCACAGCAAACACACACACACACACATAAGAACTGTCAGAATTAATTTCAAATATGACTGTGATAAAAAAAAGTGTGTCATAGTTGATAAGTTTATTTGAGGAGATTTTTTTGGAAGGAGTCTCCAGTTTCAGTGCCTTGTAACACACAGGGAAGACTTTGGAACATTTTCTCGATCTTATAAACTTCTAGAGAGAGAAAGGAGAGGCTGGTGAAGGAACAGCTGTTTATAGCTGTAAGTGACATCAGGGACTTGTTTTGGCATGTGTTCCACATTATGTAGTTATAAATGGATAAAAAGTATTACGTGTCATTTTTAAATAATAGCAATAAGTCTGACACGATGTATGTGTGCTTAAAATAATTTTTTACATGTAAGTAGTTAATGGATTTCATCAGTTAACATGGCATTTATGTTATAATACAGTTTTGTTAACTCTACCCTATGTAGTGAGCATATTTAATGAATATGTAGGAAAACATTTGGGATAATAAAGAAATATTCATGAAAAAAGACGAGTTGTAGATAAAAGTGGTAAAATGATGACTTCTGCCTCCTTGTGAACAAACTGACACAATTTTCAGATGGGAATATTTGAACTTAGACGCAGTTTTAACAGAATTTGTCAAACCTACCGCACCGAACAAAACACTATAATGATCTATATACCAAACACACACACTGCTCAAACACAAACACTCAACCACATGCACACACTGTAGCGTGCCCCTCATACCCATCACATACACACACCTATTGGCATGCCCGTGCTCAAAACACAACTATTTTCAACCCAAACATACACACATACGCACACTAGCAAACATACACATACGTGCGCACACACATCAAAACAAATATGTAGCTCAATTTTATTCCACAACAGAAACAGACACTGCTTAGTCATCAAGGCAGAAAGATTTTAGAGATATCTTACACATCCACCCTCACCCCACCCCACACACACTCACACACGCACACACACACACACACACACATGCAATTGCTCACACATACATATGCAATCGCTGTAATAGACGATTTGGTGTTAAACCACTTAGATGTACTACAGACATGTTCAACATTCCGTGTGTGTGTGTGTGTGTGTGTGTGTGTGTGTGTGTGTGTGTGTTATGTGATACCACTACGAGGCAGACTCAGGAATGTTTGCTTTTCTCCACCTAGACCCGATTAGAACAGTAACACAGTCTCATGATGAGCTCGGCCTGCCAATAAAGCAAGTGCAAACAAAGTCGATCTGTTGCAATCGCACTTTTTAGACACACACATGGCCAGACACACACACAAAAACACACACACTTCCAGACACACACACATCCACACTGTTATTCACATACCTCTGCCTTCTGAGTGAATCCATTAAAGTACAACACCCAATTAATTCTAGTAGAAAATATTTTAAATTGGAATTTGATACAGATGGATGGATGGATGGATGGATGGATGGATGGATGGATGGATGGATGGATGGATGAACAGACTGGTAGATGGACAGACAGATCATTGGATGATTTATGGATGTATGGGGATGGATAGACAGACAAATGGAAACATGACTGATGGATAGATGGCTGGTATGTATGTATGTATGTATGGATGGATAATAGACATACAGATTGCTGGATGAATAGATGGATGGATGAACAGATGGATAGACAGATATGGATTTAGGCCAAAGGATGTATGATTGGAAAAAAATAGTCTGAGTCAATGAATGGATGATTTATGGACAAATGTATGGACAGACATACAAATAGGTGCATGATTGATGGATAGATGGCTGAATGAATATATGGAAGGATGGATAGATGAATAGATTAATGAATGGAAAATTGATGTATATGTCTGGGTAAATGGATGGCTTGATGTATAAGTAAACAGATGAATAGATTAATTTATAGATAGTTGGATGAATACATGGAAATAAGAATGATAGATGGGTGGCTAGATGGAGGGTCTATGGAAATTTGGCGAGATAGACAGATAACTGGATATGTGATTGATGGATGGATGGATGGATGGATGGATGGATGGATGGATGGATGGATATATGAATAGATGAGTAGAGTGGACAGACGGACCTGTTACACCATTATATTTTGATATGTTGTTCTCTTACAGGACTGTGGCCTGAGCAGATCGACCCGCCTCAAATCAAACCCTGCAAAGTGGAGGATGACATTCGCTGGTCAAGTAAGACCTTTTGTTTTATACACACACACACACACACACACACACACACACACACACACACACATAAATGTGATAATTTATTCTAAGGGCGTATGATAATGAAGTCAAGCTGCTTTGATTAGTGTGTAGCAGACTCTGTACTATAAGGACAATTTACAGAAATTATCATACACACACACACACACACACACACACACACACACACACATTTATTCCCACAACCCTGAATTTACACACCTCCACTCACACACTCTTAGATTTTTTTCCATCCCTACAGCAATTTAGCCAGTTTGCCCTTCCTGTTACCGCAAATCCCATAATGATGCCAGAACTGCAGTTGAGTCATATGTACCTAAACACACACACACACTCACACACACACAACATAATCATACTAGTCTGGAATAAGAAACTTTTTTAAATCCTTAGATGAATTTTAATTGGTGCTGTGAAGAACTATTGTTTAAAAACGATTTCATTTTAAAAGACCTCAGACACGTCAAAATCAGAGAAACGGCTCTCCTCTGCCATCTTATCTGATGATCTGTTTTCTTGTTAGTTTTTTAATGTTTGTTTTCTTTTCACCCAGTGAGAGTGATCGCACAGCTCACCATCTGACATGAAATCATTTGCATTTGACACATCGTGTTTATCCCATATGCTATCGTGCCAGTATAAACACAGCCAAGGCGCAGCGTCGGTTATTTGCCTCTCTCTTCCTCTACCGTGTGTAAGTGACGGTTTTACCCACCATCACCCTTCACACGTCCACAGGCCACGTTAGAGCTAGCTCATGTCTGTGGCTTACGTGAAATGTCTGGCAGTAGGAGACTTGTAGGGTAATTTAGAAGACGTGTTCTGACCTCAAACACAGTGAAGTGAAACATCTTTAAAATTACTTTGAAAATTACTATTATGAGCCACTTTGGCTCAGTGATTATAAAGTACCAGCCTGGTAAAAGACTCAACTGAAAACCACAGACAGACAGACAGACAGACAGACAGACAGATAGACAGACAGGTGTAATTTCCAGGAAAATTTGTAAAATCATTACAAAAATAAACAATTTAGAAATTTTAGCAATTAGTGTCTGTTCTCTTTCTCGCTCTCTCACCCTCTCTGTCTTTCTCTCTCACTTTCTCTCTTTCTGTCTCTCCGTCACTCTGTAACTGCTGTCTCTTCATCTCTCTGTCTCTTTCACTGCCTTTCTGTCTTTCTCTCACTGTCTTCCTCTGTCTTTCTCTCTCTCTCTCTCAGTCTCTTTCACTGTCTCTCTGTCACACTGCTGTCTTTCACTGACTTTCTCCATCTCTGTTTCTGTCTCTCTCTCTCTCTCCATCTCTCACTGTTTCTCCCTCTCTCTTTCTCTTTGTCTCTCTCTCACACTCACTTCATTTCTGCGTATCTCTCTCAATCTCTCTCTTTGACTGTCTCTCTCTGTTTCTCTGTCTGTCTGTCTGTCTGTCTGTCTGTCTGTCTGTCTGTCTCTCTCTCTCTCTCTCTCTCTCTCTCTCTCACTTACCTGGCCATATTGTTAGTGGGCCCACAGGTGCAATCCATCACGGTTTGCATTCCCATCTTGTAAGCAAACATTTCACAGGGGAGTGCTCTGGGTATTTGCATCCTGACCACACAGACACGCACAATAATACACACACACACACAGCACACATACATTGCAGGCAAATGAGGCAAACCTCTGTGCCAAGGTGGGTTACACGCTTCACTGTGGGCTAGTGGAACTCTGGGAATAAAACAGCTCCCTGTGGTGGGGCACAACACACACACACATACACACACACACAGAGGAGAGAAACAACATGAGCTCTATACAAGCCTTGAATTCCATCAAAAAGCGACTCCAACAAGAAATACATAGAGAGGAGAGAGAACATCAGGCGTGCATGTGTGTGTGTGTGTGTGTGTGTGTGTGTGTGTGTGACCGGCTCTGGGATTTATCTGCTGTTTTTCCCTCAATCGTTTCCTGTGTATTTGTCTTCTGGTTAATTCTTTCTCACCCTCCTTTTTCCTATTCACTCTGAGTCAACACATTTAAACAGAGAGTAATAGAGATCATGTGTAGGGTGGGTCCTGCTACTGCTCTCTTTTACACACACACACACACACACACACACACACACACACACACACACACACACACACACACACACACACACACACTCACACACACACACACACACACACACACACACCGACATACATTCCCAAAAGGAATGGACTTTCGTTACTGCAAGAATCTAGTAATAATAATAATAATAATAATAATAATAATAATAGTCCAGTGATGTTGAACTTCATTTTCACGCACGGCAAACAAGGCATATCTGGATTTCACAGGAATTTCGATATTTCACTGTACCAGGAAAAGAACAGAGAACCTGTTTACTCTAAACTCACTGAGAATGGAGGTCTAGGGGCAGATGTTAATTTCCATCAACATATTAAACAGGTTATTTTCATTAAAAAAAAAACTTTTCCATGAATTCTCCACTCAGAGTTCTCCCAATTTCAATAAATTGCACGTTCCTATTTATTCATTAGCTACTTCTCTTGTATCTCATGGCAGCTATCAATTATGCAACACTACAAGGAAGCTAAATGCACTTTGAGGAGAGCACAAACCACACTTATTTGTTTATACACACTTACGCTGTCTTTGTCTCTCGGCTTGCAGCTCTCTGCTTCTAAAACTGTCTAATTTGTCCTTTCAGAGATGCGACTGCGTTTCTAAGACGGAAGAATTTGTGGTTATAAATTACGAGCATAGTTGTGTGAGTCAGATGGCGCGTGGATACCACAAAATTGTAGGGAAAGCACCAGTAATGGGAATGACAGCTTCGGAAAGCTGGATAAGACTCCATTTGGTGTCCCTCTCTTTCTAACACCTTTATTATTTGAGTGCATTCGCCTTGAAAACATGTCCTTATCCTGCAGGATCTCCGTCAGTCCTCTAGAGGAGGCTAGTGAGGCCACTTTATGCATTTGTTTGTGCCCTGTCATTTGTGTGATGCCTCTGTAACTCATATACTAGTCATGTCCTGTTGTTCCTCCAGCAAATGCAATCCAGTCACTGCTTTTCAGCTTTCTCTGTTCTATATTTAGCAGTACAAAAGGGGGTGTGGGGAGTATTTGAGCTACAAAAAAGCGAGAGAGCTGGACTTTTTTAAAGGGTTCTATCTCAAATCAAGTGCAGAGGAATCCTATACGAGAAAAGAACGAGCGGACTTCAGAGTCTCCCCCTCCTCATGGACAGCAAAACATGTTCTTTGAGGGGAAAAAACAGGAAAAAAGAGAAAGAAGCAGTGGAAATTGTAAAGGAACAGTCTCGTTTTTTTCCCCCTCTGTCTCTGTTTCTCTTCTCCACACTTCTCCAGACAGAGAAGCAGGAGGAGGAGGAGGAGGAGGAGGGGGAAAGACGTTTCAATGAGGCGGTGGCACGCAAAGCCCGGCATCCGCCCCCCCTTGGGCTGCTGGCATGCCAAAGCCTGCTCACTAGCAAAATGTGCTCCGCTATCCCAGCATGCACTGCTGCTGCACAGGCACTCAGTAGTTAAAAAAAATACAAAAATAAATAAAAGAGGTCACAAAAAGTTAGGAAGTGTGCGCGTGCGTGTGTGTGTGTGTGTGTGTGTGTGTGTGTGTGTGTGTGTGTCCATAACATGCAGGTGCACTGATTTTTCATCATCCACCTGTGTTAAATCTCTTCTAGACTTCACTCATCACTAGCCTTTCTTTAAATGTCTTCAGTTCGATGTGCTAGTTATGTGCTAGCATAAAACACTGGTTTAAATTACATTGCTAGTGAGTCAACTAGCTAAACACAACACTGCATTTATGCTAGCTTAGCTGTAGCAACAAGCAAATGTCAACAGCATTAAATGAAACTATAAGAGGATAAAAAATACATGTAGATTTTTTTTAAAATGTGACCATGTGGTATAAGAGTAAAAAACGACTTCAGGGAGGTAACAATAACTCCGCTTCATGTAATCCCAGTGTTGATTATTTTCTTAAACAGCACACCCACAAGTATTGTCCAATTTAACTTGATCCAAAGTAGAAATAACAGAGCCTTCATCACACTTCTCCTCACTTTCTGGAGAAATATTGGATTCCTGCATACAGTCATTGAATTTAATGGTTCATTTTACTCCCTTAAAAACCTCAGTGATGTTGAATGAGGCAGTGCATCATGGGACAGCACAACAGACATAAACTTGGCACATCAGGCCACTTAGTGGTTAGTATACATGCATAATTATGGAGTTACTCATCTTTATTAATCTTTCTGTTGACAATATCTGGATTTATTGATAATTTTAACCAGTGGCCATTAGCAAGATGGCAGCATGTAGTATAGTATAGTATAGTATAGTAAAGTAAAGTATAGTGTATGCTGCTGTGTGGGAAAACTTCAGACATCTTGCTATAGGATAGGATCGGATAGGATATGTGGCTTTCTTTCTCACATCAGGAACAGTTTGCGTCTTAAAGCTCACATTTTTCTTCTTTTAATAGCCAAGTCCAAGTGTTCTGAGATCTGGGCATGGTGTTCAGCAATCTGGTGTAGGGTCCAAAAAGTCTGAGTGCTCTGCCAAAACTTGCTTTTATTCCACCATCTATCAAAAACTAATACAAAACCATTTCATAACATTTCAAATAGTAATACAAAATACTCAGTTCATACATGTCATTGAAGAATGGGTTATGTAAAATTGAGAAATATGAATCCACGTATAATATTTAACTGAATATATATATATTGCCTTGTGTCAATTGACATACACTACTCTTAATCCTAATATACATACACACAATTGCGAAACAATACATTGTTTTGTACAAACTTGCTAAAACTATGGCGCATGAAGACAATGAGCAATAAAATTATAGTGAAACGCTGAATGTAGAATTTGATTATTTTCCAGTAACAGCATTTCCTGAAGTGATTTATTCCTCCTATACCAAGAGCAATGATTAAAAGTTTTTATTTATTAAAGAATGACATCATCCTTTTTATCCATTTATAGTTACTTTTAATGTTGTGGAACTCCTGCACACAGCCATTCCCTCACCAGACTCTCTTTTTACTCTCTTGAAGTTTACAATAAGCAAAAATGCAGCTTGTCACATAACTGAGAAACCGCAAAGTCTTTTACCCTGCAGACTCTCCCCAAGTGGAAGAAGCTTAAAGGAACAGCTTTACCTTAAAGCACTGACACTGACTGAAGTCTTCTTTCACAAATGTTAAATAAACGTCTCCTAACAGAAAGTTTACCAAAGCAATGTTTATTTAAGAATTTCCTTAAATGTCTTTGGAGATAATAAATAGGAGAAACGTCCAAAAATATGGCTGCTGAAAATTTGGGCCATTTTAGTCAATAAAACAAATCTTTTCTGAGGTACATATTTGATAAATGATCTAATCTTGTTTGAAAATCCAGTCCAGTCTCTGATCGTGATCCAGCTTGACCAGAAATGTCTACTTCTGTCTATCTCTCTCAGGTACAGATCTGTTCCAGCAGCGCACCACGTTCCCATCCCTGTCTCCTCTCACAGCGCCGCGGTTCTCTGACCCTCACATGCACTACCCCGGCCCCTTCACCTACTCCACCAACCCATCCAGTGCGGGCATCGGGGGTCTCAGCGTGACGGGCGTTCCCACCTCCACCCGCTACACACCCTACCTGCCCCCGCCATACCCCGGAAACCAGAACCAGAGTTCGCACTTCCAGACCAACTCGTCCCCCTACCACCTGTACTACGGCACCGGCTCAGGCTCCTACCAGTTTTCCATGGTTCCTGCAGGCAGCACTGCCGGGAGTACGGTCGGAGAGCGTTCCCCCACCCGCATGCTGACATCCTGCACGGCGCCAGGCGGCGCTTCGGGGTCAGGAGGCGGAGCCGGCGGCCTGATCGGCGGTAGCGATGGCGTAGAGGCTGACGGCAGCCACAGCAACTCCCCGAGTGCCATGAGCACACCGGGACGAATGGACGAGTCGGTCTGGAGGCCTTACTGAGAAAAGAAAGAACACCGACAGAAGAGTTGCATGTTTCAGTCAACCTTGACGCCCTCCATTTTGAGTTGCTTTCATTTTTCTCAGAGACGGTATCATTCAGTTGTTTAAATATTGTACAATGTATTTCACAAGGCTTTGTGTGCTTTAAGACTGAACTGAGCAGAGAAAGAACAGCGAGAAAAAAAGCTCTTCTGAAAAAAAGAACCGGCTCTAAAAGACTGACGTTTAGTTTTATTCTGTAACAAGAGCAGCTGGATGATGATAGCAGGAGTTCAATGGCCAAGCAAAAAAAAATTACACTTCAGGAAGTTCAGAGAATGACCTTTAACCTTTGGCCAGGTCTGGTGATTAAAGAAACCCTGAAGACATGCTGTATTGGGCCAATGTGATTGATTTGTCTTTTATTTATGGCTCCAATCAGCTTTTACCTTTTGACGGTACAGCATTGATATTCAGCGTACAAAAAGAATGAAATTTTTGATGTTTTCCTTTGTCTCCACCAATCATGAACAATTTGTGTATGAACAGTTTTTATTATTACAGTAATTATTTTTTTTAACATTGTTTTTATTTTCTTTTTTGTTTCCAGCCATTATTTGTCTAAACTAAGTAATATGGTTTGGGTTTCTTTAATTTATTTGAGCCATGATTTGAGCTATGATTATTTTTTTATGTTTCCAGGTCAAAAAAAAAGCATTTATCTTTTTTTTTGTTTGTTTGTTTAGTTGTTGTTGTTGTTGTTTTTGTTTTTGTTTTTTTGTTTTATTTGCTTTTTCTTTGTTTTATTTTTCATTTCTATGATTTAATATAAGATTGCAAGTCATGCTACTGTAATATATTATTTCTAAATTATGAAATGGTTTTTCACAAATTTTAAATGTAATGTATTTTTTTTCCTATGTAGCTCCAATGCACTAAAACATTCTATTAAAAAAAAAAAAAAACCCAAGCAAAACAAAATGACGAGGAACCCTATCCACGAAAAAACAAGTCCAAAGAGGTCAAATTTCATCGTAATAACTTATAATCGATTATACTTTAAGGCACGATGGCTCGCTTTCCTTTTGTTGCCCAAAGTGTTACATTTTATGATGTCACCCCAGCCTTAGAAAGAATGAAGAACACACGTAGCTTTAAGCGCCTTTATTATCTGTCTTTCCTCGCATCAATGAGGTGACTGAAATGGTAGATGATAACTACATATGAAATGGATCGTCTCTCATTATTTCAATGACAAAAGCACACACAAGCTCGCACACTGGAGCTAAAGTGGCCAGAAATCTGTCCCTCCCTTCCTTTCAGGTGTGTGTGTGTGTGTGTGTGCGCATGTGTGTTGTGCACAATAGGTCATCAGCCAGAGGCCTTTCCCAGCCGCTTGCGCTCCGCCACACCTGCTCTCCGTACCTAAAGGGAGAACAGGGACGAAAAGAGAGAGTGTGTGCCGAGGAGTGTGGGAGTGAGATCGTCTTTCAGAGACCGCCAGCCATTCTTTAGGCCGCTGGTTCTCCTAATGCTGCCTTCTTTGTTCACTCCGCTCCAAAGCCACTTTGAAGCCTTTGTGATGGAGCTTCGTCTCTTTTTCTTTTGTCATTTGTACATAATTAACGTCCTGAGCCCGAGGCCATGGCTGACATTGAGTGAGCCAGTGTGTGAGAAGTTCCTATAGAACAGAGGAAGGAGAAAGCTGTTATTCCACAAAAATAAAATAATTAAGTTTAGGAAGCGACCAGCATCCACCTCTGCTATATGGATTTGCTTTGTCTCTGGGGTTATAGCGTTGAGGACGATTCCATTTTTTCCAGACTTGGGTATGCGATGTTTGCTAATGGCAATCCAGTCAGTTTGACTCAGGAAACAACTATGACACACACGTTCTGCCTTATAATGCTCCATGACAGCATCATATTTGATGTATAACAAAAGCACAATCAAGCTTCTTTATAGTTGCAGCTATAAAGTGGACATCCATCCATCCATCCATCCATCCATCCATCCATCATCCATCCATCCATCCATCATCCAATCTCTTGTCTTAGTGAAATGACCAAAGCTACGTGTTTATTAATTCGAGGCATTTTGTAGTTTTCATGGCTGGTCTGTTGATGTGCATGCCCAAACCCCCTGAAGAATAGAGAACTAATTGGTTCAAATCGAGCTGTACAAACTGTTGCGTTATTGTGTGCTGAGTGTAACACCAAGAGCTCAGTGGCTCCTTCCCTAAAGAACAAATAGTGTTTTTTCATTCACTGTATATTGTAATTTTTGACTCTGTACCATGCTCTGCTATAGTCTACCTTCATTGTGTGCAAACGATGTAGTTTTTGATGCATTTTAATTAAAAAAAAAAAAAAAAAAGTCACGTTTTGTGTTTTGCTTTTAGCCTGGGATTTTAGTCACGTTTGTTCACTACATGAACACACTACAGTATTTGACATAACAACACAATAAATAAAGCACAATAAAATAAAGCAGCATAATAAAATATGAGGGGAAAACGAAATAGGCTATGATAATAGATTACTTTAGGATTCTGCTGTTTTGATAAAATCAAACATTCTTTTGATTTATTAGATTTGTTTATTGGGATATCCAGGAGCCAAAATGTTTTATGTGTAGTAATTGTCCATGGGGTCAAATACGCAGCCAAAGTAAATATCTTGCATCTACAATGTCAGAAGGTTGAAAAAAAAAAAAACTTGTATAGTAAACGAAGATTTTATCTCAAATAATCTAAGCCATTGGAGGCTAAGAAGGGGTGATGGCTCAGAGAGAATATATACACATAAAGTTCATTTTCCCAAATCTGCTTCAGGTCACTTTAAGAAAATTATTTAAGAACACGTTTTTATCATCTAGATGGAAAATAGCATATATTCATACCTTCATTTGTGTGGCTCTTCTTTGAAATTTTTGTAAAACACCAGCATTAAAGTCACTGAACCGAACTGAACGGGTAACACTCAAAGACTTCAATACTAAAGGACGTGTTTCTATAACAACACTTTGGACAGCACTTCCAGCTGCAAGGCAGATCACAGGTTTATATATAATAAGTTGCTGTTTCTATGGTAACGGCTAATTCACGTGGACGCGCCTCATAATCTACAGCTAATAATAAATAGATTACGGAACATACTGGTATTTAAACATATAATCATTGATTATGTTGAGGTTTACTCTAAGGAGATGTTTATGTAACATTTATGGAAGGAGTCTCCAGTGTCAGGGCTTCGTAACAGTCAGAATTTAAAGCTGTAACTTCTAAGGTTTCCACACAGGACACTGCGTCGTGTGGTTTCTCAGTTCTTATTAACCTCAACAAAAAGCGAGGGAACAGGAATTTACATTCCACTATATTGTATGTAACTCTAAATGGACAAAAAGTACAACTTATCAGTCTTTAATAAATAATAAATTGAAACTGTTGGCCAATTGCTGTGGTGTTAGTGGGGTAAACCACTTCAGGACAAGCTGGTATATGAAACTATCCACTTCAGCATGGTAACACATGACACTACTTCATGGTTGATTGTTTTTCTAGAACAGCACACCCTGGCATGTTTTATTCCTTACAGAGCCATGCAGATTTCCTCGCACAAGGGTTTGGCACGCTGTTCCAAACAACACCAATGTATAATACATAAAGCAAAGAAAGAAAACAGACGACGAACTTCCTTTCACGAGGCCAACACTACAATCCATTAAGAAATAAATATTGTAATAGTAATGATCTTTTCCACTAAAACATTCGAACACAGGAATGTACAGTATTTTATCCCCCATTTCCTTTCATAGCCCTCTTTTTTCACCAAGCTCCCTTTTTCCATTCATCTGTTTTGTTACTTCTTTCGCTGTTGGATGTGCTGTGGGGCAAATATTTTGTCCTCTGCGCAAGACTCACGCAGAGGACAAAAGCCCTGTATTTAATCAGCTAAAGCAAAAGGAAGACAGATGTAGGTGTGTGGGTGTGTCACTTCTTCTCAGAAACTCACACTCATTCATACAATGTGTGTGTGTGTGTGTGTGTGTGTGTGTGTGTGTGTGTGTGTGTGTGTGTGTGTGTGTGTGTGTGTGTGAAAAANGTGTGTGTGTGTGTGTGTGTGTGTGTGTGTGTGTGTGTGTGTGTGTGTGTGTGTGTGTGTGTGTGTGTGTGCAAGTGTGCATGTGTGTGCATGTGTGTGAAAGCAAGACACACAACATGCATTCACACTTACCAACTGAGGAACTCTTCCCACCTAAAGTGTTTCACACATTGTCAGTGTTAGCAGACAAAAGCTACTTATTCCGACATCGCAGCATGTTTAGTCTCTCAGTGCTTCACACTCTTTCTGTTTTTTGTCAGCTGGTAACACACAAATTCTGATACAGTGAAGAAATAAACCTTTTCTTCATTTAGCAAACCTGTTTTGGCAAAACTTTTTATAATATTCACCCCATTTAGATCTTTTTTTGCTTTGATTGTTAGCACGATTTTAAATCAACCACAGTTTGGGATCCTGAAAACACTGGCATTCGATACACGACAATTCACTTACCGCAATTAAGTAAGGAATAAAGCACTTGTGCCGTTATAGGAAACTCATCATCACCTGAGTTAGTGTCGCAAGCATGAATGGATTATGGTGAAGTGTTTTATTCCTCTTATACCACCGTAATTTGCCAACAGGTATCAGTTTTATTTGTTAAGAATCACACGTATATTTTTATCCCTTTATAGTTACTTTTGATTTCGTGTGGAATGTCTGTACATGAAACGTCTGTACCTCCCCGGCGTCACTTTTTTTCTTTCTATTGAAGTGAAGATAAGCAAAAAACACACAGCGTGTCATGTTACTGAGAAGCCGTAAGGCACCGATTCCTCTTAAAACCTAAACAAAACTGTAAAGTTACAGCTTTACCACTGACTGTTACAAATCACCGCCACTGGAGACTCCTTACAAAAATGCTAGTGACTGTGAACTGTGAAGTGAAAGGTAAAAAAAAAGAGATTTTTTTAATATGTGTTTATATTAATTATTTATATAAAGTGATGTATGATACCTAAAATACAACATTAATATATTGTTCAAAGTTAGAATGCTACGAATTTTGAGTCAAGGAATAAAAATAGTATTATTGTTGATATTTAGAAGGCGCATCCAACCACACGGGGGGGGGGGGGGGGGGGGGGGGGGGGGGGGGGGGGGGGGGGGGGGGGGGGGGGGGNCACACACACACACACACACACACACACACACACACACACACACACACACACACACACACACACACACACACACCCAACCCATTACAACAAGCTAAAATAAAGCTAAAATAAAGCCCACACCACTGAGTCACCACTGAATTTCTGTCTACTCTCTGCACCAGGACTTTTTCCTTGTATTTCAACACGATCTCAGTATGCAGCTCTCCCACAGAGTCAAAAAAGCAGAAAGAACAAGTTTTTAATTAGAGGAACTCAGGAGAATTACTCATTTCATGTCACACACACACACACACACACATACACACAGACTTTTAGGCTGCATGAGGGCACTGATTTCATAGACATACTCATTCATCCTACACACAGTCTGTTTCATCTGGCTGTGTTTGTGTCATAAGCATCACTACAAGTCATCCACATTGTCAGAGCACGCACACACACACACACACACACACACACACACACACACACACAATCTCATATGTTCCATTGTCTTTCTTTGATTACATCCAGAGCCAAGGAAAACATACAGTCTCTTTCTCTCTCCCATGGGAGCTGTAACACTAAGGGGGAACAAGATGGCACACAACGTGACACACATAACACTCTTTCATCATTACTAACACACCCTCAAAGAAAGGCTAAAAATTATTCCGACACAAAAACACAATACAAGGTGTAATGTTAATTATTGCCAATGATTGCATATTTACACTCAGAGACATACATTCAAGCACATTTAAAAGGCGTTATATTTTCCAAGTTGGCGATTCAGCGGTGTTGATTTGTGTACGGTTTATATTTAATCTTGAAACATAGTCATACACGCCAATTCAGACCAGCTGGCTAAAAACAAGGAAGCAAGAGAATACAAAAAAATAATAAATAACAGTTAAAAACATTCTCTGGTTTCTCATGGAACACTGAAACCACTTCCTGGGTCACTGCTACCTGCGTCCATACGGAAGCCATTAGGCCTCGCTCTTCCCAGCACTCGTGAGAAGACGCAGCGAGTTAGAACCGGTCCGGGAATGTTTCCTAAGCGGACCGGAGAGGAGGATTCTGGGAAAGGAGGAGCTCGGCCAACATCACGGTTCCCACACAGTTTCCGTGAAGTTTTGACCACGGGGACCCTGAGAGTGATAAGCCAACCCTTCTCACGTCTCTGGGAAGGAGGGACAGAGGGGAGAGCATCATAAATAAAGCGGGATTAGACAAAAGGGAAGTAAATAAAGTTCACTGCACGTTCTTAGAGAGAGAGAGAAAAGAGGGTCTCGCTACACCCGACTGTTATAAGGTAGATTTTCTCATCAGATGTAACTCTGCTGAGACCAGCGAGAGCTCCTCCCTTCCTCCCTCCCTTCCTCCCTCTCTCTCTCTCTTTCTCTCTCTCTCTCTCTCTCTCTCACTTTCTCTTGCTTTTTCCCACAAAGACGTCTTCCTGAGTCAGTGCCCAGTGCACTACCACTAAACCTAATTCCACTACCAAGAACTGTTTTTCATTAATGACTAAAACCTAAACGTATCACTCACAGATATACACTCATTTTCTCCAAATGTTAAAGCCCCTTTCTCTAAACTACATATCTACTATATCCAGTCTATCTTAAATAGTATGTTTTATATGAAAACTTGACACATCAGCACAACTCAACTATGTCAAATACATAGTCTAGAAACACAGCTAATGTTGGCAAATAATCAACGTTACTCTTGCTACGGCAAAACAGATTATTTTCCAATAACCTCACTCACCATATGCAGAAATGTTTTATTCCTCCTATATGACAGTTACCATTGCAGTGTTTACTTATTAACAGAAGATGTCATACTTTTCATCCGTTTCTAGCTACATTTAATGCTATGGGACGTCCAGGAAACAAGTTAGTTCCTGTTATCACTTATGTTATAACAGCTATAAACGATCCCTCACTTTATCTTGACGTTAATACGTCTTCAATTTACGGATGGCTAGGTATACGTATGCAGTACATAATACTGTAAAGTGATAGCCAGCATGCTGTTTAGATCTGAGCATGCAGTGCATCATGTACGCTCGCCCGTAGGAAGAACCACCCTTAAAAAGCACAAGAGCTGCAGTTCCCATGCACTTGCATGAGAATCAATACACAACATCTATTTCTCACATGAAGGGAAAAAAACACGAAGTCCAACGAGAATAGATTGTGTTTCCTGCAATTTTGTTGGGAAATTAGGACAAACACAGAGACAGAGCTTGAGATAGTTACTATGGGGGTCATGGAGCATTATTTGATTGAGGGGGGAAGAGGTTGAGCAAGCCCCTTTCCACACCCACTCAGTTCCCTGCAGGCCAGGTTCCTGACAGACATGGGAAGGGGACAAAGCCGTCCTCTGATTCGTTCTCAGCCCTGATTTCAAAACTAGAGGTGGATTGTAAAGTGATGGTTATACACTAAAAAAATCCGGGGTTTGTTTTTAAGATGTTTTAAATCGATTCTTCTAAAACTGACGCTTGTACTTTTTAGGTTAGATTATAGGGGCTACGGTGAATTTATAAAACATACATGAATTTGATCGTAAAATGGTCAAACATTAAAAAATCATCTCATAAGTAATATTTATAAGAAAACTTGCATACTATTATACAGGTTTCCAACGACGTATGAACTCTTCCTTGTGGCGATGGCAGTGTGTTGCAATAATTATATCACATGATTCGGGACAACTGTGAACTGTCCCGGGTTCCGATGCCAGAAAATCAAATTATATGTTGTGCAAAAGCTATAAATAATTTAGCTAACGTTATATAAAAGGAAAATATCTAGGTCAACCTTCTTTTATTGGTCCAATGCACTTCATTTGTTGAATATTAAAGACAAATTAGATTGTACAATCGAGACCTAGTGAATGTTCAGTGTGAACATCCTGGACACCTGTTTTAATATATCATTTGTGTACAAGTCCTGAGAACTTTTCCTAAGAACAAATTTGGACTGGAGTCTGCCAGTTCTTTTTGCTTCTTTAATAACCACGTAGAAAGACATATCATGGCCATATTCCAGGACGACACGTGCCAAGATTCATCAGGGTGAAAATTGTGAAAGAATGGCTCAGAGAGCATAAATAATCATTTTCACACGAGTTGCCACCTCTGAGTCCTGACCCTAACCTCAGTGAAAGTCTTTGGGACGTGCTGGAGGAGACTCTAAACTGTGCTCATCTCTTGCATTGTCAGTATAAGATCTGACAGTCCAAGAGTCTGGCAGTCCAAGAGTCGCCCGATTTTCAGGAAAAATGAAGCACCTGGCAATGCTGCATATAACGCTGAGATCAATCCTCATGCCGCAAATTTACACCTGGGTTTGTGAGGTAAACAAAACGCACAAAAAACCCTCCACTAATTACGCGAAGTTTAGTACATCAAATGGAAAATCGAATCAGCCGTACTTTTCATCTCTCCACTCTTTTCTGAGCCGACGTTTGTGTGAACCTCCCTGAAATCCATATGTATGAACAACAGAAGAACATTTTGCGTGTTGCTGCATGCACGGTTAGACTTGTATGCCAGTTTCAGGCTTTTTTGTGCAGAATACGACCTAATTACATGTAAAACAGCCACAGTTTGGTACATCAGGCCTAGACAGTCAACACCTCCCAAGGCGTGTTAGCCTTCCTGTATGACCTACATGTATAAGTACAAATCTGCAGTCTGTTTTGGTGAGACCGAAAGTTGTTTGATTTTGCGACTTGACTTGTAGAGTCTGTAAAAAGTGGGGAGAACCATGAGAAGTTGGGCTGTGGGCTGTGGGCTTCTTCTTTGTCCTAGACAGCCAGGATTTTAGAGAAGTTGAATAGTAGGGAGGAGATGTGGAGGTGGTGAAACTCCGTCACAGGCGGAGAGAGAGAAAGATGGGAGTTTATGGGAAATAAACAAAGAAGAAGGTGTAGCATATGGTCACAGTAAATATGTAAGTAAGGAACAATACACTTGGGGGCGTGCTGTTAAAGGAAAATAATCAATGACAGGCGTTGTGATGTGGCTCAACACGAAGCAGAGTTGCTGTAACCACTCTTCTTCTTCTTCTTCTTCTTCTTCTTCTTCTTCTTCTTCTTCTT
>CM074947.1:27574022-27630647 GCA_037577455.1 Pangasius macronema | reverse complement strand
GCCACAGCGAATCATCACTCTCCACCTATCCCTATCTTCTGCATCCTCAACACTTGCACCCACTAGCTTCACTAGCTATGCCCTGAAGTATTTTCTTCCTATTCCTATTACACTTTAATGTATTAATGAACAGCATGTACTTTTATCCATTTATAGCTACTGACTTGGATTATTATACTTGGAAAATTAATCAACACCTTCTGACCAATCAGCTTCAAGAATTCAGCGCTGATTATATATTATATAATATACTGAAATAATATTTCTTACTTTATATACTGTATACAGTATACTCTAAGCAACAGCTCTCTCTCTCTCTCTCTCTCTCTCTCTTGCATGCCTGTTATCTTACACACTCTCTCTCTCCTCCGTGCTGTCTCGCTTTCTCTTTCACTCTCTCATTTTTAAGCCCCCTCTCTCTTATTATCATTCTTTCTCTCTCTCTCTCTCTCTCTCTCTCTCTCTCTCTCTCTCTCTCTCTCTCTTTCCTGACATATCTCTCACTTTCTTTCATGCTCACTTTTTTCTTTCTCTTTCATTCTTTCTCTCCACCGCCCACCCCACCCCACCCACTATGAGCATCTTTTCACCACATCTTGTTTTTTTTCATCAGATGTTTCTTATTCTGTCATTCCCTCCTTTAGGGCCTATCTCTCTTTTAATGCCCTTGCTCTCTCTGCTGTCATGCCCTATTTCATTCTCTCTCTCTCTCTCTCTCTCTCTCTCTCTCTGTCTCTCATCCTGTCCATTTCTGACATTCTCCCATCAGTCTTTTTTTTCTCTCTCTCCCTCACTGTCTATCTTGCCCTCTCTATTTCTTTAATTTTTATGCCCTATCTCAGACTCTCTTTATTAGTTCTCTTTATTAGTCTGTCTTTCACTCTCACTCTCTCTCTGTCTCTACCTCTCACTATCTCTCTGTCTTTGTTTCCCCTTAAATACTTTCTTTTTCTTTCCCTTCTCTCTCTTTTTTAACATTCTATGTCTCTCTCACTCTCACCATCTCTCTCCCTGTCTGCCCTCTCTCTCTCTCTCTCTCTCTCTCTCTCTGTCTCTCTCACTCTCTCTCTTGCTCTCTCCTTATCTGTCTATCTCTACCTGTCTCTCTGTCTGTCTCCCTCAAACTGCATCTCTCGCTATCTCACTCTCTTTTTTGCCTTCTCTCCCTCTTTCTCTTTCTTTCAGTTTCACACCACCCTCTCTCTCCCTCTGTTTCCTCCCTTAATGCCATCATTCTATCTATCTATCTATCTATCTCACCTTCAGCCATTGTTCAGTCCTGATTTTCCCCAGCAGGCCTCTGAACAGGTTTACGGCTACGATCATTTGGCCTACATCTGTGTGGGTGAATACAAATTTCAAAAGAATTCAAGGGGACTTTGTGCGCATAGGCGTGTGGGAGGGTCGGCGCTTGAGGGTGCGATTACTTTTTTTCACCTTAGCACCATGGTGCAGAGAAATAACAAAAAATGTCTTCCTTTTAGCTGAACGTAAACAGAAATGCAGGTGTGAAGATTTCCTCTAGCAAGCAGCTGTTTGTTAGAAAAGAGCATCTGTGGCTTTGTTACGACTGTATTCACCGTGTGTGTGTGTGTGTGTGTGTGTGTGTGTGTGTGTGTGTGTGTGTGTGTGTGTTGAGAGGATGCTCATATATAATTTTCATAGAAATGAGATTCATTGCTATTTTTTGGCATATGGTAAAATAACTGGATGAGATAAACAAAGAGAAGAACTTTCTCTGCCTGGAACAATGCCTGTCGTGTTTAGGGTCATGTTTAACCATAATTGCCCTTAAGAGCAGACATAACACACCAGGAATGGGAGAGAGAACAAAGCTTTTCTTACATTTTCTTGGGGGAATAAAGAGATGGAAAAGGAAAATATTCACATAATAGGCATAGTGCATGTGTGAGTATGTCTTTGTGTGTGTATATAGGGGGGGATGAGTGGTAAGAATGGGGGTAAGAATCAAAATGTGTCAGCGTTTTTGAAAGAAATGTCAGTTACCCCACTGAGGTGAAGGCTAATTCATATAAAAGACATCTCAAACCCCCTGCACTACTAATGACCCGTACCTCTTGTGGCTATCTGACCTCATTATCTAAACCGCATTTGAGTAGCACTTACTATAATTTTGGATGTAAATGAAAACCATAGCAAAGGGCACCATAACTTGAAAAATCTTTACTCTAAGTGGCCTTTAACTTTTATCTCCAATTTACTAATTTCCAGCCACATGCGATATGATCGTGCTATTACTACTTCAAACACTGTCATTAACCTCAGCATTGACCTTCCCATTGTGTGTGACCTTTTCCTCCTCCTGATGGTGCCATGACATTTTCAATTCACTTTATTCTCTGCTAGATCTTTTCTAAATGCTTAAAGTTGGCGAAAGAGTATAAGAAAGGTCGCACAGTCAATCAGCTCCTGTATAGAGATGATTATGTGAGTTTAAAAGGTAACGCAAAGTTTCATTACATAGTTCTATCTGAGACAACAGATCAGAATTTGATGCTCTAAACAAGAATCAAAACAACATGTCACAAGACTGTCACATGGCCATGACATGAAACAGCCTTAGGGTTCTTTTACACATGCGGTTTCTTTTTTCTCAGATAAAGCACTTTTGTGCTGATATGGGAAAAAAAAAACCTGCTCACGTGATGCACACACTAACGTTCGTACCAGTACTGAGCTAGTTTCAGCTAACTAACTAGTCTAGCTTGTACATTGATGGTAATATATTAGTCATTATCAGTAATTTAGATGAAATGAACTCTGGCTAGATTGTTTGCTTTCACTGTAGCCTTGGAGGCAGAATATCTCCTTATATTCACTCACTGACACACTCACTGACAAGAGTAATTTTTGTTTTCCTTATTTACCCCCCAATTTATGACCTGATTGATCAGGAGTTGAAATGCTGATGTCTGACGTCACTTTGGAATTTTGTGGCCAATCTGAAAGCATCCTTATAACCATTTTGAGGTTCATCTGAACTGATCCACTACAATAATTGTAGTCTTTTTGGAGAAAAACAAAAAAGAGGAAATTACTATGTATAAGTGAAAGAAAATGTTTGCAGCAATGGCTATGGAACTTAAACATCTGAAATATCAGTGGTGGCTCAACTAGCAGGAATTAGCCTTGAAAAAGTAGAAGGATTGTACTCCCAAGGATTGACAACACACTACACAAACACATTGTTTATTCACTGGTGGATGTGGTGCCAAGGCCAGGAGCTTTCCCCCTGACTCAGGATCTCTGTCAGTAAATAATCATGCCATTTGGGCTCTACAGTTCCCCGCTTACTGGCAGGGCACTGGTGGGTCCTGGCTGGCCTGCTTTGGAGTAAATGTTTCGTCCAGAACCTGTTGTAGGTGATGACCGAGATACAGAAGACTGGCCCGTGTCTCCACCCAAAGAAACGCCAACTGTTCCTCGAGGTCCACTTCCTGGAGAATGTCATTATGTCACCCAAGTAAGTTGGGAGTCACAGCCTTAGATGCACTATGGATATGTTTTGTACACTTTTCTGGCAACAAGCTCCAGGATCTTGAAGGTTGCATTATAACTGGCTCTTTTTTGAAAGCAGCACTGTCGTATTCTCAGCACTGTCGTATTCTCAAATCTGATTAGCAGAATTGGTTGATTCATTTCTTTTTAGTAATTTTCTAGGCGTGCAATTCAGATCAAAGGTTTATATTAATGTGCTCATCCTAGCATGTTTTTGTTTCTATAGTAACAGCTTTATGGGAAATGATAAACATAATCTAAGCCCAATAACAAATGGATTAAATAAGTACTGTTATCTTGGATATGGTGAAGTTTCTTGCAAGGGGATGTTTATTTAATGTTTATGGAAGAAGTCTTGAGTTTCAGAGCTTTGTAACAGTCAGTAGGTTTTCCACCATTTTATGGTTTTCTGGTAACATGACACACTACATTTTTTTGGTCTTATTAGCTAGAAGGCTAGTGAGGGAATTACCATTTACTGTATATGAATGTTAACAGGAACTAATTTGTTTGTTGGTAAATTTCACAATAAACTGATAAAACGTATGACGTCATTGCCAAGTCAAGTCAAGTGGAGTTTATTGTCATTTCAACCATGTACAGCCAGTTAGTACATAGTCGTTTCTGCAGGACCAAGGTGCTACATAAGACAAACACAGAACAACACAGAACTATTTCTTATAACAACACTCCCTGATGTGTTTTATTCCCTATATAATCAATGGATTGGAAAAAAAGTTCATGGCATCCCTTTAAATGTTACTGGAGTGTTTTGTTTGAAACAATGTTTGCCAACGAGCTATGGGAATAGGTCTGTGGTTAGTCGTTTTCAACCGAAACGACGGACCCCTTCAGTTAAAGTAACGCAGTGGCATGGCAGAGTCGAGTTGCTTTCCTGGCAGCCCTTGGGGAAGAATATGTTTTTTTATCCCATGCTTATTGTAGGTATTGGCTAAAATAGTGGGTTTGGGGTTGAGTTAGTCTTTACTAAGACTGGTGTAAGAGTAAAAGCTCTATTGCTACACAATGGATACGAGGAGCCAGCGCTACACAGCTTTATTTCTGCTATTAGTGAACAATGGGTGTATGATGAGTGGAAGACAGCTAAAGCGATGTTTTAGTTATGTTTTGTCCTCTGTTTAGTTGTTTCTCACAGCTTGTTGTTTTTGGCCAGAAGAAGCTGATTTAAAGAAACTGCTTTACTAGTGAAAGTCTCTTGTGCAGACGATTTCTGTTTTGAATAAGCTAGGCTTAATTATCTCTGCATGAACATTAGATTAGTGACACTTAATTGGATTAGCTATTTCTAGAAGCTAACAGTGGTGGACTGGCGTCTGTCAAATGCTTCCCCAGTGCTCACCAGTACAGCAAAGGCATTAATGCTACTGAAAGCTCTAACAGAGACCTGAAGTGACTCCTCAACACACATACACACACACACACATACACAGCTGGTGGCGCGTAACTGGATCCATGTGCCTGGCCTGGGAACAGACAACCGGCCGATGTTTAACGGTAACCCATGGCAAACTTCTCTCCTCTCATTTACTGTCTGTGGAAAAAAATGGAGAGAAGGATAGACTTTTCCACATACACACTCACTCTCTTGCTCACACACATACACACATGCATGCGTATTAAATAGCATATGACTCACTTTTGAAAAGTCATGCATGTTCAGAACACGCTACGGTCACACAACTCTGAGACACAAAGCAGAGGACGGAAAAGGCACACACCCTCCCTCTCTCGCCTCCGTCGGCCAGACCACACACACTCACACATAAACCACACAGAAAAGCCGAAAGGAAATGGAAAACTCAGCAGTTTCTTCTTTAGGGGAAATCGTTTAGAGATGGAACAAGCAAAGGAAGTGGCGCAAATTAAAACACTAACACACTCTGTCCAGTCATGACAGCTTTTGCATGACTAGTCCTGTTTCGAGCGCGTCTGTGTGTGCTCACACACTTCTGCCAGTATAAAACTCACATTGAACATAATATATTTGGATTTGTTTGTGGAGCTGTGGTGAAGTGTTTCACAAATCTGCCGCAGCCATCCGTATCATTCCCATAATGCGTTGCATTTTGCTCTTACTGATGTTATTGCGGCTCAACAAATAAACGCAATTTTTCCAGCATGAAGAACCAGACCAGGAATAATATATAATAATACGAGTCTAGCCTGGTATATCTGCTTTTCTCAGCTTTTTAACCATTGCCAGACCTGTGGTGTGACTCTGAACTTCTGGCCCTGAATCCGGTCCTGAGGTCTAGACAAATGTGTTCAGCAGTGCTGAGGACTTCTCCATCCAGAATGTGGTCATTTAACTACTCTTAATGCAGCTAGCCTACTTTTTCCACTAAGTAGAAATAGGCCTAGTGCATGTGCTGGTCCAGGTCAAAAGAGTTGTCTTTTTAACTCCTTTTTCTTATTTTGAAGGTTTGTTGATTGAGGTAAAAGCATCCTAAAGAGACGGATGAATATGTGTTAGAGAATGGTTTCGGTCCATGGATGAATGGATGGATGGATGGATGCATGGATGATAACAATAAACATTCACTGCAGCTCATTCTGAAGTGATCATGACTATGCTTTATTCCCTCTGAAGGAAAACATCTCCTTGCAGAAAACATCACCATATCAGCAAAAGACATTCTTCTTTTCTAAATCAATTTTTCCAGTTTATTAGCCAATGTGGCACATCCACAATACAAATCCCATGGATTGGTCGCTATTATAGAGACAGAAACATATTAGAACAAGTGCATTAATATAAACCTTGCAGCTGGAGCTGCTGTCGGAGCTGCTGTTGGAGACAGTGGATCAACCAATCAGATTTGAGAATGTAACACTTTGGTATGTCACATAATAACTGCAGATGTACTAAAGAGTAAAAACTTCCTCATGCCTCATCCTTAATAATTACAGTTCACTTTGGTAGGATAAGCTAAACAAACACATATGTATATGTGATTACTATATGTTACCTGAGGCATAGATTACAAAAAAGAAAACAAAAAAACGAAAAAAACAGAACACACGCTAGAGAGCTTGTGAAATCAGTAAACAGAGCTGCTAATTTCTGCTCTTCTGTGCATAAGTACTGTATGTACAGTCTGTATCAGCATACCACAGATGTTTTTATAGGGTGGGTATTTATTAGTGCAAGTATAACAGAGGGAACAAAGCCTTCACCAAAGCCAACTTCCTTGTATGTAAGTTTTTAAAAAAAGGAAATTGGATTAAGAGTGTGGATTTTGCATTTACCATTTTACAAGTTCCTCTGGGTTCTCCAGTTTCCTCCCGCCTCCCTAAATGCACGACCATCCACTTAACCGAAATTGAACGGGTATTTTGATTTACTCACACACTTACACACACACACGTACGACGTCTGCAATGGAATGGTGTCCCATCCATGGCATATTCATTCCCAGGATAGGCTCCGGATCCACCGCAACCCCGACCAGGATAAAGTGGATACTGAAGGTGAACAAATACATTTACAGTAATATATGCTTTCCTTGTGATGAATGCAAATATAACGTTAGATAACATGTTTTAGGGACCAGCTTGGTCATACAGCAGGTAGTGTTGGTGTTGCAGGGTCTAGGATTCTGGGTTTGCTGTTCGTGGGCTTCCTTTGGGTGCTCCAGTTTCCTCCCACCTCTAAAAAACATGCTGGTGTTTGGATTAGAAAAAACATGTCAGTAGGTGGATTGAATAAATTGTCCCTAGGTGGGAATGAACGTCTACATGTGTATGTGTGGGTGTGCATGGTTTCCTGTGATGAACTGGCTTCTTGTCGAGTGTATATTCCTGCCTTGCTCCCAGTGTTCCCAGGATAGGCTCGGGATCCACCGCAAATGAATAAATGAACTTTTTGCCCCTGTGATGGTCTTGGCAAGTTCCCGCTGACCAGCCAGCTCTCCCTTATCACACTACAACTACTACCTTGGGAGGGTGAAGGCTATCACATGCCTCCTCCTAGACATGTGAAGCCATCTTATTAATCTACTGCTCATGCTGCGTCACAGGACAGCGTAACAGAGCGCTCTCTGCCCTCTTCCACATACATGAGCTCACAAACACACGTGATTGGCTAGTTTCACTCTGATTGACAGGGGACTTGTCAATCAAAACTTGTGATCTCTTGATAATATGGTGGATGCTTTATTGTTGTGCCACCCAGGAGCCTATAATCAGACTTCAGTAGCTATAGGTTAAGGAATATACATACTATATATATACCGAGTTAATAAAATGGTAGTTACTTTTCCAATTTCGACCCAACATGTCTAAAAAATCTAATGTCTAAACTGCTTTTGAATCAGCTGATTATGAGTTTGAGGTTAAAGACATCTTTTTTTCTACTCTCTCTCTTACTCTCAGTGGGTGTTTAGGAAAGGAGGAAGATTTGGATGCTGTGGGTTGGCTCATGAGCCGTTTTTTAAACTCTGGGTTGAAGGAAATTATGAGCACACCATGCAGTAAAGTCAATTGCGGGTTTTTTTTTGTAGGCCGAGAGTCTCCATCACTGATGAGCCAAAGGATGGTTGGGTCATTAGCGTATTTAATTAAATATTCATTTACAAAAATAATCATTAAATGGAACAGAAATAAAAGTAAATGGTTTAAGCTGTATGGGAAAACTTTCGTCTGTAATGTGCATTTCAAGAGGCGTGGCTATGGGTTAACTTTGTAGGAGGTTGCTCATACAGAGTTTTAAGAAAATGCATGGATAAATACAAAAGAAAGGGGTAAAGTTGTGTTCGATGTGGAGAAAGAGATTCGATTCAGTGAAAATCCTCTCACACTTGCAGATGCATGAGAAAAAAATTAGTATGAAAAGATCTGAATTTTAAGGTTATGTTTTTAGTCAAACAAAATTCATGGAAATTGTCATTGCTTGTTCAAATTTGTACGCATTTTTCATAGGGTTAGGGACAAGGTGAGCATTTCTAATACATGCAGTATATCTGACTTATTAATAACTTGACTTTAAGATCTTGATTTCAACACATAATTAACAGTTTAGTATGTATTGAAGTTCAAACATTTTCAACCAAATGTCCAAATTTCAAAAAATGGACACAGAAATAATCAAAGGTTAGATGAAACACAACATGAGACTCGAGGCATCAGAGAGAGAAAGAGACAGAGGGAGAAAGAGAGATGGAAAACGATCAGCTATTCTGTATTATTAAAGCTTGTGTGTGTTATTAATGGTTAAAGCAGTCTGAATATCTGAGCATATAAGCTTTTACCATGCTGCTTAATGCCAGAATCTTGAAGTAATGATGGGCTGAGAGCTATTAAAGAGCGCTATCTGCAGCGCCTGTAGGCTGCAGAGCCAGGGATCAATAGCAGCAGAGCTGCTTTTCTGACCTGGTGTGATGCGAGTTAATTTCCAGTGTCATGGCCTCCATTAGTCAACACAGTGAGTAAAGCGGGTTGTACAGTGCAGAGATAAACAGAAATAATGCAAGAGTATTCAGTTTATGCTGTATGTCATGTTTACTTTGGCCTTCTATTTTGATTTTTGAATAGATATTTTAAAAATTTAAAAAGATTAAAAAACACCCATTATAACTTAACTCATTAGTGGTTAGCAGTATTAACAGTATTTATGAAAACATACAATAGCACTGCTCTCTCGTAGCTCCAGTGGTGGTCTCGGGTTCAATCCTGAGTTCAGTTTACTGTCTGTATGGACTTTCATGTGTTCTCCCTGTTTCAGTGTAATGGAAAGCCAAATGGCTCATTATTCATGTGCATCGTTACGCCATTTTAAGTTTAAAAAGGCCAGTTTCTAATCGCAGCTAGGTGTGAAATAAATGCCGCCCGCCGCCAGGCGTTAAGTTAGCATTACACGCCGACTGGCATTAACGCCACACATTGCTTAATGGGCACATTCATTTGCTCATTACAAAGCTCGAGGAGACGGCACAAACTCCTTAGATACCGTTCAGCCTAGTAAGTTAACCGTTTTGTGGTTTCTACCGCTCCTCCTTTGTTGTTTTATTTACGAACAGCCTTACCTATTTAATGGTGAGTGAAGGATCACCAGACAACAGAAGTTGGGTGCTATCATGTATTGTCTGCTTGCATCGTAAAACAAAGTTCCTCCCCGTCATCGAAGGTGTTTCGCTAATTGAATGATCCGACTTGCCGTAGATTCCTCAAACACGGTAGAGGAGGAGCTTTGTAATGAGCAAATGAATGTGCCTAGTAAGCAACATGTGACGTTAATGCCAGTTGGCATGTGACACTAACTTAACTCCAGGCGGTGTGCTGCGTTTATTTATCACCTAGCAGTGTTATCTTAACACCTGGCAGCAATTAGAAAATGGCGATTTTAAACTTAAAACGGCGTTACAAGCCACTTGGCATTCTATGTGCAGGTTTCCTCCGGGTTCTCTGATTTCCTCCCACCTCCCAGAACATGTCTCTAAGTCAGGGGTGTCCAAAGAATAGGTGTTTCCCGGTCACACCCACGTCCAAAAGTAAGGTTAGTTCGTCCTCGGTGTGGACTAAGGTGGACAAAAATCAATTGACCTTGGCTTTCAGTAGACTCAGGTGTGGTTTCTGCTTGGTTGGAATGAAAACCTTCACCCACACCAGCCCTTTCCAGATAAGACTGGTCACCCCTGGCCTATCTGTATTTAGTTAATTTACAGAACTGAATTTCGCCTAGGTGTGAATGAGAGTATGAAATTACGGTGTGTGCGCTGCTATGGAGTGGACTGACATCCCATCCAGGGTGTATTTCCACCTCACGCCCCGTGTTCGGGGATAGGCTCCAGGATAAAGTGAAGATGAGTGAATGGAATTTACACAAATCTAGACAGGTGAAGGTGATTTAATTGCGATCTCATGCTAATGAAGCTCTCAGAGAGTGTGTGAATGCTAACCTTTTCATTTGAGATGTGCATATTGATCAAAGTTTAACTTGTAGAAAAATATTTAAATTAATTGAGCATCATTAAATTAAATGTTAACATACTAGTCTTAGTTTTAAAAAAAAACTGGTGGGAAATAGTGTGTAGTGTGTCCATGTGTGTGTTTTATGCTTGTACAGTTTTGGCTTCACATCCAGTCAGTCAACACAGAGTTCGCTTGATGACAGACTGAGGTGATGCCATCATGCATCTGTGTGTAGATTTGTGCGGTTGTGGTAAAATGAAGTGGGTGTGTGTGATTTTTAATGAGCTCAACCTCAGCAGTGGTTGGCGAAGAATGAAAGAAAGACGGAGGGATGGACACCACTTCAAAGGCCTCTTTGGATCTGACTGTAATGTTGGGTTCAGTCTGTTATTTCACTTAAGCACACACACACACACACACACACACACACACACACACACACTGTGTGTGTGTGTGTGTGAATTTAGGATAAGTCCCTCCCTTCTATATTCACTTTAGTCAAATATCGTTGACCAAACAGTGAGGAGTGTTTTTTTTTTTAAATCACTCTGTTAATAAAATTATATATATAAAAAAGAACTAGTATTAATGCTGAAATGATCATTACGTACTGAATTAAGTCTTCTAGATCATAGTCTTGGAATGTGGCTCCCTCTAGTGATGTGGAGAATTGGGACTCGGCACAAAATGCATCAAGATCAAACATATGACAATCCAGAAAATCAGAAATCCTCAATCCAGAATTCAGAACTTTATTTGATATGATCCTCATTGGTTCTTTGGATGGTAAAAGCTATCTGTTCTAGGGTTCGACAAACTGAAGAATCCTTCTGGGTAGAGGTGTGCATCAGGATTGGGATCCCAAGGAACCCAATAAAAAGCTGCATATTTGTTTCTCGCACAAGTGTTAAATGATTCATTTCTTTATATTTTGGTAGTAATAACTGTGGGATGTCTCAGGATTGGTCAGAATTAATTTATGAGCAGGCAGAAGTCGGATTTCCATACTTATCTGGAAAGAACCAGTGTGGCTGCAGGTTTTCGTAACAGCCAATCTTGTTGTGATGTTAATTACCAATTAATTCTTTTTCTGTCTCTTGCCTTGTATTACTAAGCCACAGTTGTCGACTTCCTTCACATTTTGGAATCACCCAATGGCAGCAGCTATAAGGGTAAAGCAGTACACACAGTTGTATAAGGTTATATTCATGTATAGATCAAGTAGCTAAGCCTTAGAGATTGCTCTTGATACTCAATGGACTGGTTGTACAAAAAACTCAATTACCGAGATTCTTTGGTCAGTTCTTGCCCAAAACCACTTTGAATGGAACACCAGTTTATCAGGGATCATTTGGAGTAGCAAAATCCGCCTTGAAACCAGAGAACCTGGAAGGAAACCAATTTGGACGTGATGGTAACATGGAAAATCTCTGCACAGTACATTAATATAGTACCTTAGCTTTTATACAAAGATATAAAGATGATAAGAATGAGAAAGTGTTACTGCTCCCGTTTTAAGTAAGGTCATACTCGTCCTCGTCATGAAGTCGTTACGGTGTTTCCTTTACCACACAATATTTGTCTACAACCTGGAAACACAGGTTTAATTATTCTCCAAGTTGCATTTCTAATGTTAAATTGCCCCTGGCTTTGTGTCTGACTAGATGTTATGGATTTATTTGTTAACCTCTTCTGCTAGTGCTCTGACCCAAACCCAGGATCCTGGCAGCGATTCATGGAAAAGTCGAAGAGACTTACACTTGCATCGCTTGAAAAGGTTATGGTTGAGTTAACATTCCTAAACACACACCAGTGGCGCCCACCCCCATGGTGCCATCTTCGCTAATGTCAGGTCTGTGATTTAGACATCACACAGACTTGATGGCCTGCTGGGAATTGTACAGAAAGTCTTTTCTTCTCCACCGCTGGAGCCATTCATAACAGGAACTAAAGTGCTTAAACTGAAGGCTTGTATTATCACCCAGTTTATATATAAAAAAAAAAGTATGGAGGAAAAAAATACCTACAATAGGCTCAGGGATCATTTTTATTGAGGATGATAGCTTTTCAGGAAGTAAGCAGTCATGTTTATTTAGTGGTGCACTGTGACTCACCCAATTTTATACCACAGTGCTATTGAAGTCTCCATTCGTAGTAATTTTCTATAACAGTAATAGTTCTGGCTGCCGGAGGTTTATATTAATGTACTCACTGTAAAATATTTTTGTTTCTATAGTAACAAAATATGTGTAATTGTTAATATGGAGGTTTTCTGTGAGGAGAAGCTTCTTGAGCAATTTGGAAGGAGTCTCCGAATCCACTGCGACCCGCAAAGCGATTGAGAGTGCCTAATAAGGAATAAAGGATGTAGACTGGATTCACCAACAGACCTGGAGAGATTAATGGGATAGAAGCCGTGATAATTCCTTCAGTAGATCAGACTTGCTTAGCAAGGGATCCTTATTTTTAATGTTCTCTTATATGCAATTCTCTTCACTGCAGATGACAGTGCTTTCTCCCTGAGGGACATCTCAACTCCAGTGAACTATACTNGAAGAACCCAGGCTGAGGACGAGTTCTCAGAGATGGGATGATTAAGAAGCCGCAAAACCATAGCCATTCTCCTCTGGGTGTCATGTCCTGCTGAGGTTTAGGCTAAAAAAAAGTCTGTTATGGTAGATACAACATTACTAACAGGCATAAAAATGGAAAAGTACTGTATTTATAGACATGTGCTAGAAATTACTTATATAACTGACACTGGTGACAGTTTATTTTTATGTGTGTGAGAGAGAGACAGATCAAATTAGATACTTAGCTTCAGTGCTTAAATTTCAACCACTCACACCTCAGCTCATTCATTCTCAGTTGCTATATTCAATGTAATATATCGCTCCTAAAATCCTGTGTTTCAGTGTAAGTGTGGTCATTAGAGTAATGGCTGTGAGCTTGGTGTTTGATCAGGGGTGATGGATCTGGATTTGCTCCAGATGTTCCTCCTAAGTGAGCTCCACTGTGGCATGCTGGATATTTAACCAGCATCAATATTTACCCAGGACTATGAAGGAACCTTAGTGTGCAGGCTGCATAACTCGACCCCGCAGCCAAAGTTAATCACAGAAGTAACAACATCCATACTGGCAACATCCAAAACCGCAACTGCCTAATAAAGATACACAGTTTTATAATACTGTGGTTCTCACGTGTACACGTAAATTTGTTAAATTAATCCTTAAACTGATAAAGACCGTGTGTCTAGGCTCTTTATTTTTGGATTGCAATATAACGAATGCAAAAAATCCAAAATGCCTTTACACTCCTAATATAAACAATTACATATATAAACCTTTACTACCTTCTGTCGTGCACTTTAAAAGGGGAAGAAGAATGACACAAATAGATACATTTCTGTTTATTATACTTCATTGTGACAAAAATCCCTGGCTTATGGACAATTATTGGACACTGAGTGTGGAAAATTACAGAAAATGTTCCTTTGTGACATGAGGACAGTGTGTCACTGAAAAGCAAACACTTCATTGTATTGCTTTTATTTTGCTTTATGTTATCAGTGAAAAACAATCAGCAGTGCATGACATTCATACCATACTGAAATGCAATCACAGCCCTCTGCCCTACTTAAGGCGTGGCTGCAATCGGAGAAGGGGAGAAGGTCCTGGAAGTGGCAATTTCCATGATGCAATGCTGTCCATATAAAGGAACACACTATAGGTCCATTATTTCTTGATTCTTACCGCACTGAACCCTTAATTGTCAAGCTTTTCCGAATTATTGCAAAAATATGATATAAAGAATTAATATGATTAAAAAATACTTCAGCATGGCTAAGGAGTTCACGCACTCATTCACTCTTTCACTTTCAGTAACCACGTTATTCTTGTCAGGGTCGTGCTAAATCTGAATCCTACCCCAGGAACACTGGGCACAAGGTGGGAATACACTCTGAATGGGATGCCAGTCCATTGAAGGGCATCATTCACACCTAGGGGCAATTTAGCATAGCCAGTGCACCTATTGGCGTGTTTTTGGGTGGTGAGAGGAAACCGGAGAACCCTGAGGGAACCCAAAATGGGGAGAACCTACACAGAAACTCCACAGACAGTAACTCCAAATCAGGATTGAACAGGGGACAGTGGTGCTCTGAGGCAGCAACACCACCCACTGTGCCACTGCGCCACCAAGACCCAGGAGTTTATCTTTTTTTTTTTTACCTGAAACAATTAAGCAATGTAAGAGTAATGCAGTTATGGTTACGCTTTTCAGTGTGGCTCATTGTAGTTGTGTCACCAATAGTCTGTGTATTGCATTTCACACTTTCTATCTGGCACAGAATCTTTTCCATAGAAAATATGTTATTGACCCTGATGTCATTGGTAATCACAGAAAAACAGTAATACATTAAAACAGTAATACAAACAGTAATACATTAAGCACAGGGCTTCTCAAACCCTGTGCTTCATGCATTTTAATAATTTTTTGTTCATTTATTGGAGCTTGTTACTCTTGAACTTTTTTTTTTTTTTAAGTTCATAGACACTATTTTGAGAACCATGGGTTTAGAAGTCAAAGTTGCATTAGGGTTTTTTTTTCTTTTTTACAGTATTAGGCTTCTAACAGTTAACTAGGCGGGTTTATTTATTTATTTATTTATTAATTACTAATTGTGACCACCTCCCATTCCGACCCATGCTCAGGAAGCTCCGCCCCCAGGATTTAGCGCGCCTATAAAACGACCGACACAAACCGGAAGTCAGCTTTTCTAAGCTAATTAGTACTTGTATGCTACATTTTCCCAGGTTATTTGTACAAGTAAACAAAAAAATAAGATTGACTACTGCACCTTTTATAGTTTTTTTTTCTGTGATTATGATACGGTGTGTTTTTAAGAGACTGTGGTATTATTCTTTTAATATTGTTATAAAACTTCTACTTGAACACGAGGAAAAATCCTTTAGTAGGCTCGCTCCTCAAAATCAACGCCATATTAAAATGTCACTACAGCGAATTAAGTTGATTATAATTGTCAATAAGCTAGCGAAATTGCTAAATCTCCCAGGACCGAGGGTTTAACTCGCGACAACCAATTTTCTCACGTGATACATCCCATGTGCGTCAGGTGACAAACAGGATGTCAGGGCCATTTGGGATTCAGCTTTTCTGAGAAGTGTAGTGGCTACATTGATATGACTGACTTGTGAACTATCCAATTGAAAACTGGGTTAGATTAATCTCAGCCAATCAGAGCTAAGGAGGCGGGTGATGTCACAAACACACCGACTCGCTTTGCTACAGCGGTACACTGTATGTAAAATCTGGTAAGGTGCTGGACAGTTAGCGAAATTAGCCCTCTTTGGCGTATGTGTGAAAGGTTTGTCATACAAGTACCAACCCGAGAGTGGCCATAGAAGTATCTGGAAAATCTTTAGCGTGGATATACAGCGGGAATATATCACGTTTTGTGTGTTTCTTTTAGTTAGTGAGCTAATCAGTCGCGGAGTGAAACCGTTAGCTTAGCCGGCTAAGCACGACGGTTGAGTTAGCAAAAAGAAATTAAAGGTGACGAGAGAGAAAGAAAGAAAGAAAGAGAGAGAGAGAGAGAGATAGAGGAGACATGGGCTCCCGAGCATCGTCTCTACTCCGTGAGGAGGATATCGAGGAAATTAAAAAGGAAACTGGATGTAAGTTGATGGCTAAGCTCACTAACTTTAACCTTAAGGATTTCTACACACAGTTAGGCAAAGCCTGGAGCTGTTCCTAACAGGCTGCATAATACTTTCTTTTCTTACACTTAGACTCTAAATAACAGGATCTCTATTATTACATGAATGCAGATGAATGTCTTAACATCACTGTTACTCTCAAAACCTTTTGGTTTAACTGTAAAATAAACTACACAGACTTTCTGAGAACATATTTATTTCATGAACATGATTTAATGTACAGTCTGAGTTTGTATGTTTCCTTATGCCTCAGTTATACAGTTTTTATCGTCTTGAACTTTCCACATAAAAATGACTTTATTACACAGCTGAGAGGCTGACTGCTTTTGGCTTCTTGTTGAGAACATTTCATTTCACTGACCAGTCAAAAAGGCAAATAATTCTAATAACTCAATACTCTATATAATTCTGATAATAATGGATTGTGTAGATAGTGCACGATTGTAAATAAATATTAATTATTTCGTAGACCTGTGGTGTTGGATTGCTGTTCATGGACCACTGGCATAACCGACTGAACACACACACACACAGCCCTATTCAGACCGGATTAGTTTTAGTAATGTGATGATTACTGGAGTATCTCTGGGATTCACGGATAGTTCATGTCCATGCGTTTGTAAGGATTGTGAATGAACGTGTCTGACATATTTCCAATTCTGTAAGATGACCTGTAGAAATAAACCCAGGTGATTTATTATATCTCTTTGTTGGCAAAAAAAAAAGTTGCATTATATCCTATGGGAAAAGAGGGGTTGTGTTTTTCTGTTTTGTTTCTATTTGCTCATTTTTACAGATTTCTGCAAAAAGGAAAACCAAAACCAAAGCAGTAAAATATAGATGAGATTGTGAGCAGCGACACTTCTAGGGGTTTTCGGGAAGTTATCGATTTCCTAGCACACGTACGGTCTGTGCATGTTATGGACATGTGACAACAAGCGCAAGGTCAACACAGCTAGTTTGTGTCAATATGACGTGAGCGTAATAGTACGCGTGGGATCTGCAGTGTCACGATCATGTGTATATATCGTGAAAGCCTTCTTCAGAGCCGTGCTTAAGTCCTGATCATAACTCAAGATATTGCTTTTTTTTTTCTGATCCCGATACTGAACCCTTGAGTATCAACCAATATTGATATTACTAAGGTTTAAAATGTCTCCCTTTTTTTTAACTGAATACTTGAGCACTATTTCACACAAAAATCAGTCACATTGTAAATATAATAAAAATCAATTCTAAGAAAAGAAAAACAGTCGAGTCTCCAGTTCCAACAATACATTTAATTATCAAATCCAATTCAAGTCTTCGCCAGTTGTTCCAATATCTGAGATGTTTTCTCCTGTATAACGCTCCAGCATTTTTTACTGGAGTGTGTGAATTCTTATCCCATCCTTACAGTGCTTAAGATTCATTCCTCTATTTCACCGTCTCACTCGGTTAACTTGTTTAACATGATCGTCTTGACCTACGACCAGTGTTTTAAATAGTTAAATAGTTGTTACACGCTTATATATAGCCTGCAGCTCTCAAAGCCAGAACATTTACATTTGGTGGATGTTTTAATCCTAAGAGTAGATCGAAGCAGTTTAGGGGTTTCTGGAGCTAGGATTTGAACTCGTGCTCTCCTTGACAGTGAGCTAGCACTACGCAGATTTTCAGACGGCTGATTTCTTCCCTTATTTGTCCCAGGACGTTTTTTCTGACCCTGTGATCTTCACACCACTGTGGTTTTGTTGCGGCACCACACTCACACTGTGTGTGTGTGTGTGTGTACTGACGAAGAAGAGAGAACAAGAAGAGATATCCCTGCGTACTATAAATAGACTATACAACTTTTTTTTTTTTCCAACAGCAGTGCATCACAGTATGCACCTGATCCCAGTAACCAACCCATAACTGTGTCCTTGTGGGTTTTATTAATCCCAGTTAGCTTCACACAATCCTCAACACTGTGCTGTTTTGCCCACATTAAGCAGTGCTACGTCTCAACAGTGATACATTAAGAACAGCACAGACCAGACTAATCCTGGTGTAAAGAGTGTGTAGCGAAACGCAACCTGAGTCACGACTTAACCGGTATTTAACAAAACACAGGACTTTGGCTTTTGTCAAAGTCTCGGTCACTCATTGTCATATTTTTCCAATGGGTTCAGGTATACTTCTTGAAACTCGAAGCGGTCGTATTCTGATTTAATGATTTATTTATACGCGTTAAGCAATATAGGCTTATAAAATAATAAAGTGTAACATTGAGCAAAAAGATAATTGATAATTTTGAGCTTTATCACGCAGCCACGGTTTATGTCTGTGACTTAAGTGTTTATGGTTTTAGGGCTGATGATTATATCTGTCTGTTTCAGTCTCGCACAGTCAGATCACTCGCCTCTACAGCCGATTCCACAGCCTGGACAAGGGCGAGAACGGTGCTCTCAGGTACACACACACACACACACACACACAGATAAGAACTGTACACTGACACAGATCACAGAACAAGAAAATGAGACAGGAAGAAGTGAGTATATCAGTGTTCACTCGCGAAGCCCCAGAACTGACAGTTAATTAATTTGATACACGTTTTCCACCAAACGGAGAAACAACTTATTTCTTTCGGTTCACTTTTAAACAAAGACCATAAAACACATTGAAAGTAACGAGTCTTAACTACACTCGCTACTCGAAAAGCTCGTCAAATAAATGGTATTCATGTTCATTATTTAAAACTACTGTATATCTGGGTTCTCAGTTTTCTCTGTATATTTTAAAATAAAAAAAATCCTTAAAATTTGGAGAGATTTGTGTGAAAGTCGGTGGTTTTTAGTCACGTTTCTTGGCAAAAGTAAATCAGTAAAAGCTAAACTCATGCCAAAGTGACACTTTTTTCCCCTTACCATCCACCAGTGATGCCTGTTAGCTTTTGTAGTGAAATGCGAGGAATAAAGCACGATGGGGCGTGCTGTTACAAGCAAACAATCAGTGACAGGGTGCTGAGATGCGGAGTGATGCGAAGCAGAGTTAAATGATGTGCATGCCGCGTTAATGAGCACGTTAAGACCGTTATGATTTGCCTTGCAGCCAAGGCGAGCACTTTGGAGTATATAGGTATATATTACAGATGGACTGTATGTAAAGGAGGACATGAAGGTGTGGAAAGAACAGCAGCTCTTTCTGTAGTAACAGCTTGCAAAACCGAAACCCTGTGTGAAATCGTTTATCGCGAGGAGATGCTTACTTGGAAGGAGTCTCCAGTGTCGGCGCATTTTATCTTATTAACTTCAAGAGGGAGAAGTAAACATAAGCTGGTGAGGAAACGGCTGTTTATGTCTGCCATAACGTAAGCGATAACGTGTACTCTCCACAGTATTTTCCACAAAATTTTTCCACCGCATCTTTGCTCAAGTTAATATTTCCGAGGCATGCCAGGGTTGTGAAATGCGTTTGTGAAATGAATAACTCTAAAACGTAAATGAACTGTGAGGCAGACCCGGCGTTACAGCCGTTTCTCAAGAAATCCGTCGTTCGAGGGGGAGAGTGGGCGTCATTTCTACTCGCTCAGGAGCGCTGACTCATGCTGATAGCTGACCTCTGTACGGTGTGGCTCATCCTTTTATCTCGGGCACATTTTTTGTGTAATCTGAGTGCAAACTCTTCTAATGCCTTGCCTTTGTCAGACAACAGTGGGGAGAAAAGTACAAAAGAGCAGTGTGTTTTGTTTCTTTTCCGAGACCGTTCTCGTGTACACTTCGCATTTATCCTAAGCCAGCTTTACACAGCTGTCATGATTCTCCCTCATGACAAATTTAGTAAGGAGCAATGTGTATATTTATTATTAATTATTCTAGAAGAAGGCATGCGTATCGGATTGTGATCAAGCAAAGTGTACAAAGATCTCAGACGCTCCATATCCTCTAGGACCTCAAACAACGACTCTGAAATTAATAATCTGATATAATAGTACAATATCCGGGCATGTTTTTTTTCCTGTTTACTCTTTAAACAGTTCTAGTTAATGCGTTAATCACAGCACGACGGATCTGTGTGGCCAATATATTGGACTATGTTTAACTTTATTTACAGTGAAAATACACCCCCAGACGTTGTAGTGTAGAACTGAGATTGTTTCAGTAGTACACAGACTCCGAAGCTCCGTGTCCTTGGGTCAGGACGTACAGGCTGGCAACAGAGACAGAGTGAGATCGACTTCCACTAAACCAGTCACCAATCAACGGTGTTGTACTCGGGACCAACACGCAGAAAATATCCTTTGAGGACGCACAGGAGAAACTGCAGGAAAAATTACTTTCGGCTCTATGTTTAATACAGCTGCTGTGTAAGGAGATGTCTTACGAGATATAAAAAATAAAACATGATGTTAGAAGAAATGAACAATGATACTGTTACCACTCCAAAGTTCAGATGTCTACAGTGTTTACTTCCTCATATAACAAAACAGTTTCCCAACTCAAAAAAAAATTGTGTTTATTAAAGAAGAACACACCATACTTTTTTTATCCATTTATAGTTCCATTTAATCATGGGAAATGAGATAATATCTATTATCGCTTCCCTTATATAACAGCTGTAAACAGTCATTTCCTCACCACTCTCTCGTTCCCTCTGGAGGTTAATAAGGCAAAAATAACGGCAGCGAGATACCGCAAAGCGCCAAAGCGTCCTGAATTTTCCCGTGTGAAAACTTACCTCTGATATACTGTCATTGTTATAATGTTGTAAATGATGTGTTAGCTGAAAAATTAACCTTAAATAATGAACTAAGGCACCATGGACAGATAGGAATGTTTAAGAAAGCTATAAAACCCTCTCTTCCTCTTTCCTGTTCAGCCGCGAAGACTTCCAGAGAATTCCAGAGCTGGCCATCAACCCTCTTGGTGATCGGATAATTAATGCCTTCTTCTCAGAGGGGTGAGTGATGACAGTGCTGATATTTCTAGAGCAATTGTATCATAATGTTTGTCACAGTATCAGAGTGATATAAATAACACGTGTACGTATGTAACGTTGATAATAAACGATTAAACCATGGCTTGTTGATGTTCTATGTCGGAGTTGCTTCACGCTCATCGAGCAGTTAGAACACGGTGTGCTGTTTGGTTCGTGTTGAAACAGCCGTCAGTACAATATGCTGTGCGTGAAGACGATTGAACACAACTTCTCCACTTACGCCATGAACACTTGCAGTGCGAATGGTTTTGTGCACGTGAACACAATGGAAATCATTTTGCAAAAGGCGTGCATAACACTTTGTCTTCCAGTGACTCGCAACAGAACCAATGGTTCCCTGGCGGACATAGTCTTGTCATAGAGCGCTCGGGCAAAGACCAAATATCTAATATTAATATTAATATTAATACACATTTTAAAAAAAAAGATGGTTTAGCGAAGCCTGTTGGGCTGTGGCTTTAGATGGCTCTTAAAGCTCCATGACAATGCGTTACTGTGTGTGTGTGTGTGTGACACACACACACACACACACACACACACACACACACACAGTATTATGGGTAGGAGAAAGTCTGACGTGCGTCCTTCTTTGCAGTGCTGTTATGAAACACGTCTCTGACACCAGGGACAGAGTAACGTTCTTTATTAAGACATCGTGTTCTCTGTGTCTCTCCACCCTGTGGGTTTTTTTTTTAGTTTCTTACCACGGTCGTGTTCGAGCCAGCGTTTTCGAGACCGTATCATTATGTTCCTAGAAACATTGGCACGTAGGCAGCATAATTCTAGGTGTGGGCTTTAATGTAATGCACGTACGTGTTTTTCTTTTCTTCTTCTGGAATGAGTGGTTTGCTTCGAGAAGTCAAGGCCGGGCCTGTAAGACTTAAAATAAACTTTACATACGTGTTTGTCATAGAAACCTCCTGCCTTTTTTTTTTCCCAGGAGGGTGTTGTTTATAAATCAGGCTTTTAAAAGCTCAGCCTGATGATCCCCTTTTCAATGCTGCACACTGCTCACGTCTGCCTCTGTGGATCTTTTTTTGTGTAGAGAGGATCAGGTGAACTTCAGAGGCTTCATGAGGACGTTAGCGCACTTCCGGCCCGTCGAAGACAACGAGAAGAACAAAGACCCGAACATCGAGCCGCTCAACAGCAGGAACAACAAACTGCTCTGTGAGTCTGCCGTCACCTATTAAAAGGAGCTGGAGACAAGCAGAGTGGACTTTATCAGATAGATAACGTTAAGCCTGATAATTAAGTCAAATGCTCATATTCTCCCAAGTCCAAATTCTCCCAAGTCCAAAAGATTGTTTTTGCATTTTTGGGCAAAACAAATGAGCAGATTATTATTCTAGCCGAAGTAAAACAATACCTCGTTTGTCCTGCTACCTAATTGCAATGATTCGTTGTTATAAATAAGTAAGATGGACAGGTATGTTAATCATTGTTTCATTTTACCTGAGATATTAGACTAAATGTGTGATGTCAGAACATTGTTTATACACAGGTTCCTCTCACTCTAATATGCAGCCAATAGTCTCGGCTCTACTCTGTCAGTCATTTATTTTTTATCTGTCCTCTTTTTTCCCTCTCTTCCAGTTGCCTTCCGTCTCTATGACCTGGACCGAGATGATAAAATCTCGAGAGATGAGCTACTCCAGGTGAGTCAGTTTCCATAATCCCCGATGTCTTACCGGCTCGCTTTTTTCTTTTTTGTGGAAACACGGTGAGCTTTGTTTCTTAATTAACTGCACTGCGCTCGCACGCTCCTTATTTTCCACTGATGTCACAGGGTTCAGAGTCAGTGCAGGAAAATCTCAAATCAGATATTCACATGGGAGTAACAGCATGTCCCAAAGTGTTTTATTCCTCTTATCCCACGGCAGTTTGCCAGTGATTACATTTTTTTATTATTAATTAAACAATCAATTTATCAGTTTGTAGTTACATTTAATGTTAGTTCCTATCACTTAAATTATAGCAGCTATAAACAGTCAGTTCCAGCCACCACTATTGTCAGAGCTGCAGTTACAGAGAATTAATCAACCTTCAGACCAATCTGAGTTGAGAATTCAGTGGCAATTTTGTTTATTTTTTCTTTGTTTGACAATCGTTTAAACGATCCTCTCAGTTAACGCGACTAAGGAAATGAAGTTGCATTAATCCACCCAGTAACTGGCGAGTCATGAACCTGACCACACTACAAGGTTCATCACTTTCATGCTCCTGTGTGTGTGTGTTTGTGTGTGTGTGTTCAGGTGCTGCGTATGATGGTGGGTGTGAATATTTCTGACGAGCAGTTGGGCAGCATCGCAGACCGGACCATCCAGGAGGCGGATACTAACGGAGACATGTGCATCTCCTTCAGCGAGTTCATCAAGGTGACACGGCACGAGAGTCTTGTTTATATGCCAAAGAGCAGGACAGAATGAGTGCATGTTATTTCGGAGGTTAAGAAAGGTAGCTTCCAAATTTCTAATGTCAGTTTGTGAATAAACAGATGAGGTATATCTATCACTCTGATCTGATTTAATCCAAACCTTAGCTGTAGTTATCACTTAAAAGGAGTTTCTCCTTTAAAGAAGATAAAACTTTAAAGATTTAAAAAAAATGGCTGCTGCTCAGCATGTAGGAGAGAATACATGGATCCAATACGTGGATCCCACGCAACGTTTGACCACTTTCCTTCAGAGAATACAGCAGTAGTGACAACGTAGGTGATGTGTCTGATTATTAAAGTAATCAGATTGCAACACTGTTCTACTCATGATGATGATTAGAAACCGACATTGAGAATTGCTTTCATGTCGCTTCATATTCTGACCCGCACTGTTTACTTTGGTATAACCCTGGTGTTTAGGATCAACGCGTCATGTCTCCTAACCTTTAGCTCATGTCACATTCATGTTCTCTGCATCACAGTTTGTTCCTAAATAAAGCACAGCTGTCTGAGAGCTGTCTGTTGTGCATGTTGAATATCAATTGCATTGATCTCACTATATGTGACGTTTCCTCATTTATTCATGCATGTGCACGATGTCTGTCTACCTGATTTCAGGTGTTGGAGAAAGTTGATGTTGAGCAGAAGATGAGCATCGCGAAGAACGTGACTTCGTGGTGAGCGAAGGGCGACCTGGCTTGAGATTAAGTTCCGGCAAGCGCGGCGCACCCTGGGGCTGCTGGTCTGTCGCATTTCGGCCTCCATCGGCTCTGACTACTCGGCTTATGGGCATTGTCGCTTTGTCTTTTTATTTGTTTCTTCTGTCAAATCATCGCTCGCAATCACACACACATTGTTGTATGGATCAAAGGGAGTATTCATGTGCCTTCAGTTGTTGACCCGGTCAGTCCGGCTGTACTATTATTTATTCTGGACAATTTCTGGTTGGAACCTAGCTCTCTTATTGTTCTGTTCAACATAGTGGGCGTAGTGGTGGAGTAGTTTAAACACTTATCGTGGGGTTGTCTTATTCAGAGCCAAATCCGTTGCTTTTAATGTGATCTGTCTGTCTTAATCAACTTAACACTCACTGCGAACAGACCTTCAACTTGACACTTTGCTTTATTTTTTTTGTTTTTGTTTTCTTTAATATTATGTGAGAGCTCTGGATGTGTAATTGTGAGACATTTGCACATATCCCCAAAAAATGAAACAGCAAATTTTCATAAGTGTATTTGTGGATATATGGGAGACGAGCTCAGCGAAGGAAGTATTGCGATAAAGGCTTATCGTGGAGTCTTTTCTCTCCGAATTCGACTGAACATTTCCTGAAAGCGTTCCGGAGCTTGCGGGTTTACTTTTTGTTGGATTTTTAACACAACATGATACATATGTTAGAGCTGAGCGATATGACTGATATAAATAAATGAATAAATGTTTTCCTCCTCAGGTTATAATCCTGTCTGTCAGCTCTAAGTAGCAGTGTTGGTCATTTAGTTAAACGTTAGCATTGACCACGGAGTTTGATGGCCTTCTGAGTCACGCAGTCTCATAAACTGCTGTTTCACTGTCCAAGCCTTCACATAAACCAACACTGTTAATGAGTGTTATTTCATTAACTGCCTCAAGTGATCAAAAGTTGTTAATTTCTATCGCATACACTACCTGCTTTAGCAACGATAAACTCCCATCACTGCTGATTCTGAAAGTTCTCTTTGTTGTACATTACTTCAGCAGGGCTTGCTGCTTCTCTCTTCATGTATACGTCTCTGTGATGTTATGGATAGTCACTCATAGTGATTTTGGGTTTGTAACTTTAAGAGATGGACTCAATCAATTTCAATTTTACTACTCGGTGGGATTTTTTAGTTGTTATAAGACAGTATGTCTATAATACCCCCCATTTTCTTTCACACTAAAACCAGTTTATTTTTATTCACGGTATGACCATTGTTGTATGTTTCAGTCATTTCAGTGTTTGTCATTAGCTAAAGACTAGAGTAGGGCTGGGCAAGAATATATCAATATCATTATAAATGTCACTTTTCCGAACAATTTTTATTCTGTAAAAAGAACTTAAAACAATGTAGATGAAATCAGAAAACAGAATTGACAATACATTGCTCTCACTCTCACTCTCACACACTCTCTCTCTCTCTCTCTCTCTCTCTCTGCTTGTCATATTATATTTCCAAAATAAAAATAATACTTGCTTACTTGCAAGTTTTTTGCCGAAAGAATCACGATGAAATTGAAAAATTAAAGTATTATTTATGTTGAATTTAATTTATACCTATATATATTTTCAGTAAATTGAACACAGTAGTTCAGGCTCGATCAGCGATGTGTGCAGATTTTTTCTGATGACCATTATTTGCATTGCTGAGTATGACAATGCAGAACACAATCGACCTTTGTATTGCTGTATTTGAGAAGCACAATCACAGCAGGTGACTCGGATGTCTCTCACGAGATGACCCATGTTTCCATTGTGAGACAATTTGCAGGTGATTGTCAAGCAAGCAGGGCTGATTATTGGATGATTTCTGAGAGGACATGTTGGTTAAGTCTTTGTGCAAGGTGACTGATGATATTTAAACATATTTTACTATTTTAAAGGATTAAACAGTTCTGGGGGAGATGAGAATAATGAGAACTGTAAAGCTGACTTTTTTCTGTGTAGAATAGTCCTGATTCAAACACGTGTTCAGTGGGGTTGAGGTCAAGGCTCTGTGTAGGCCACCCAAGTTCTTCCACTCCAACCTTAACACACCATGTCTTCATGGATCTCGCTCTGTGCACAGGGGCATCGTCATGCTGGTGCAGGGTTGCACTGCTTAGTTCCAGTGAAGGGAAATTGTAATGCTACAGCACACAAAGACATCCAGTTCTGTGCTTCCAACAGTGTGGGGAAGAACCATGTATGGGTATGATGGTCAGGTGTCCATAAACTTTTGGTTATATAGTGTATGTCTGAATGAGAGAGACAAACACTGCAAACCGGCAAAGTGTGTACTGTGTCTCTTAAAGAGTAGAAAACGAATGTAGGCCTCATCTTGGCAATAAATGGGTCACTCTGACTGTATAATGAATAAGCAGACTTTAGCCCAGGCAACTGTGAGGAGTGGAAAAGGGGCATTTTGACAGGGTATGCAAGTGGGACTTGATCTGGACATGTAAAGTGAATATGATCTACTTTTCTCATGCGGCACACTCTTGTTTAAAAAAAGACAAGTCTAAAATGGTACTCTGCTTAATATTCCTTTCAATCTGCTGTGCACTTCTGGGATACTAACCCCTTCAGTGCATTGTGGGATTTCATTAATGCACTTGACATCCCTAATGAAAATTGTGTTCGTCTGACCACAATCAGACACAGCTGCTCAAACCGGTAGTCTGATCTTCGCCAGCCAGGAGTCATTTTCCATCTTCCTTATTACTTGTCTAATCATGTGGGAATGACCTTACTGCTGTGTTATTTTCTTAAAACACTCCTCTCCACCAACTGGTGAAGATGGTCCAGTTTGACTGGGTCTGCTAGTGTTCTGGCAGCTGGACCATGGATTCATGGATTAATTCTTTAACTGGATAATGGGGTGTGATTTTGGATACAAGATGTCTCTTTTTTTTTCACTACATACAAACATGTGATGTCACACTATAAGGATGAAGGCATGGATATTCTTTATTAAGTCTTTTGTTCTCTTTGTTTCTTTTGGTCCACACTACAGTGTGGTTTATACTCAGCAAAACGATTTAACGCATAACAACCGCCATATTTGATGCCTGATATTCCTCAACAATGGATAATCCTGTCCCCTTTTTCCCAACGAAATTTCCGGTTCCGGTGTGAGCTTGACGCACAATAGAGATTCGCACCTTGATGCTAAAAGAATCCCGCCTTCTAAGATATGATTGGCTATTGCTTCAGAATTTATCCAATCATAGGCTTAGGGTTTTTTAAAGCTGATTTTAAACCAATCATCGCTCAGTAGGCGGGGTTTCTTTAAAAACGGATGGGGATTTTTTTGCGTAGCTGTCGTAGTTATGGAAACAATTTCTTCGACTTATTTAAAAGCGAAGAAGAAATGAGGTCTCGGCCGAAAGTGCTGTTAAATTAAATTACACGCAGCCGGGTGTTTATATTTAGGGTCCATGGATGCCAACCGTAACAACAACAACAAAGGAAAGAAAGCTAACAACAACAGCAGCAGCAGCAATAATCCCAACATGGAGAGTGAGAGTAAATATCTGCCGGAGCTGCTGGCGGAGAAGGACAGCCTGGACGCGTCGTTCACTCACGCCATGAAACTGCTCACTTCAGGTCGGAAACATGCTTCTTTCACTCCTATACGCGCTCAATGTTTATATCTGTGTGCGTTCATGGAGTTCATCAGCGTTGTGAACCTGTTGGATTTGCTGCGCTGTTGCTAGGGGATGCTAACAACGTGGGAGCGGCGTGCTAACGCTTGCTAGGCCAGCTAGTCCACAAAGCTAGTCCATAAAGCAAAGCTTAGCTTAGTTTAACAAGGTTTGAGCTCTGTGTTTGAACACAGAGTTGAACTGAAATGTTTTTGGACGTTTGTGGGATTTTGTCTTGAATAAATCCTCCTGTAGAGATTAAAAAGTTAATAGAGCCTCCGGGCTAAATCTCGTTCTTAGCATCTTCATGCACGCGCGCAGCCTTTAAAGGTGCAATAGTCGAATTTTTAAATGTCTTATTTGTACAGATAATTTAAAAAAATATGTAGAAGGTGATTGAAAAATAGGAATTAAAACCATGACTTCAGGACAGCCGTATTGTGCGGCTGAGAAATCTCCTTTGGAAAAAGTGATTTCCGGCCCGGAATGCTCGCTCACGTTTGGATGGGCCTCCTGTTAGTCAGTTTATATACACTGTAGGCTACTCTACAGACCAGTGTGTACACTGCAAGTTTACACTTGCCCGTGAGATGACTGGAGATAAAATGGTATGTGTACTGTTGCATGCACAAGTTGTGTGTGTGTGTGTGTGTGTGTGTGTGTGTGTGTAAAATTGCTGGTTTTAAAGATTAAGTAAGCATCTAAGATACACAGGCTTTGTTTCTGATTTTACATTTTATCTGATGGGAAAGGGTGGAGAGCATGATGAGTGCTGAATAAATGACACACTGACATTTGAAAAGAAGCTCAAAGAGCCACACCTAAACACACTAGTTTTTTTTTGTTTGTTTTTTTAAATAAGAGAATTCATGCACACAGATGTACCACAATATCCCAAGCCCCTGATGTGGATCACATTGACACTGGAACAGATTCCATGTATTTCTTCTCCAGTAATCTCAGCGAGCAGTAATTAAGAACAGCGAAGTCTGGCTCTTAAACTGATCCTCTCCAATCATCCAGGCTTTGCTGGCTGCTGTGCATGTGTGAGAGATGCAGGTTTCAGGTGCACAGCTGTGTTTGTGGGGTTTATTGCCTGTAATATGTCTAACTGTGGTGTAGAAGGGTAAATGCAGTGATGACACATGACACACTTATCTCATTAAAAACATGCTGTGTAGCATCAGACCCAGTGCCCAGACTTGAGTTATACGACAGTGTGGGTGATGTCTAATGCTACTAAAAATAGTCTCTACCCCATTTTCAGCCACCTTACTCTAACCTTTATTGTGTATTTATGCTTATTATGAGTATAACTGTAAGATATTAACCGTGCTTTGTAAAGACCTGTTTGAATAGAACATTTATAACCCGGTATATCCAGTTTAAAAGGTTATGATGATGGATAAGATCTTCTGACATACACTACTTGAATCCCTGTTTTACAGCATGACCGGTAACCCATTTTTGCACTGTGGTGTTTTACAGAGATTGAAAGGATTCAGAAAGGCGAGCCGAAAAAAGACGGCGAGACGTACCTGGACCTGTTCACCGCCAAGAACGTGCGGGTGAAAGAACGAGTGCTTATTCCTGTCAAACAGTACCCTCGGGTGAGTGGGTGCAAATTCATTCGCTCTTTATAGCGCATATAGAAGAACGAGAGTTTAAACTGTATAGCATTCTCTGTAGTATTTTGCTCATGGAGCAGAGCCTTAACCTTTCACAACTCTCTCAATGCTTTGGCTGAGTTTTTAAATGTATTTTTTTCATGAATTATAAGTCGCATCTTGTTTTGTCTTTTAGTTCAACTTTGTGGGGAAGATTCTCGGACCTCAGGGCAGCACCATCAAAAGACTGCAGGAGGAAACCGGAGCAAAGATTTCAGTCCTGGGCAAGGGCTCCATGAGAGACAAGAACAAGGTAAAAACCACCTACTAACTAATGATCCAAATGATCTGTTAATGGAAAATCGTTAAAGATGAGGGGTTTACTTAAACATGGAACTTAATATTCTGGCTGTTTATTGGAGTCATTTATTGGAGTATGGAGTAGATTCCAGTTGTGCTAATTTATAGATATAATAACTTGGCACAGTGGTGGGTTGTGTTTCCACCACTGTAATAAAAATAATCCCAGACCCCCTAGCAATGCTTCATGGCCCCCACTTGGAGAACCATGGGTTTAGATGATGCACCATGATGATCAATGCCATGATGTGGTTTGTTCTTCGCCTAACACCAGCACATGCCGAACGTGGGTAAAAATGGAAGACTCTTCCATTTTGAAGACTTGAAGATGCATTCGAAACCTGATTCATCCAGCTGTGTTTTGTGATTGGTTAGTGTTTACGGGAAAGTTACACACGTAAGGTTGGTGTGAGCCTACAGACAAGTGTGTGATCCTGTTTCCTTTCTCAGGCATCAGCCGTGACCGTCACAGAGGCAGTAGATGGCAGAATTGGCCATCAGATTTTACCCTTATGTTTCATTTCAGCCACTAGGTGGCAGTGTTTAGCTGAGTCATATTAATTGTACAGCTGTATGTTTTATCTGATGTTTATATAAGGCAAGGCGGGTAGTTTGTAAGTTTAGAAGTGTATATTACTCATGTTTGTTTGTATTTAGGAGGAAGAGCTGCGGAAGGGAGGGGAGCCTAAATATGCTCACCTGTCCATGGAGCTGCACGTGTACATTGAAGTGTTTGCGCCGATCCCTGAATGCTACCTGCGTATGGCTCACGCTATGGATGAGGTCAAGAAGTTCCTCATGCCTGTAAGTCATTTTTGCAGCGGTACAATTCATGGTTTGTTTTTTTATCTGCACGTTCAGTGTACATTATATCAGACTCTGTGACCGCCTTGAACGATTGATCACTTTGCACGATCAGTTTTCCTTTATGATTAAGGGAACAGATTGGCATCAGTCTTCACTGTTGTACCTGAAGCGCTCCTTTCTGCTTTGTTTCAGGTGGACAACATGGACGAGATGCACCAGGATCCCTTCATGGACGTCGGGTATCTGAACGGTGCTCAGGATGCTCCCACTCGGGGCCGTGGAGGGCCTGGCCGGGGCCGCGGAGGCCCACCACTTCCCATGCCTGGAGCCAGGTAAAGGACCTTTCTAGTAACACCCATATTAGCCTTGAAGATCATATGAAGGGGTGTGATCGGCAGGGTATTGTTTGCGGTTTCCGAACATTTATGATCCTAGTTCTGATGGGATTATTTTTCCCATCAGGGGTCGTGGCATGCTCCCACGCGGCGGTGCCCCTCGTGGCGGTGCCCCCAGAGGAGGCCCAGGAAGAGGTGGAGCAGCAAGAGGAGCACCCGTGGGCCGGGGCGGACATCCTTCTGCCTCCACTAACCGCGGAGGAGCTGCAGGACGGTCCCGGCCCCCCGCTGCCTCGCAGAGGATGGCACCTGCACCCGCGCTCTCTCATCAGCAGCATCAAGCACCAGAGTCGTACGAGGAATACGTGAGTAGCCGCGTTGTTCATGCCTGCACGGAATTTTAATCGAGCCCTCATTAGTTATTAGGTACAGGACATGCTGCAATTTAATATGGTTTAAGGAACATGTGACTTAAGGCTGTGTTCATACCAGACATTGCTCATTTTGGTACCTTTGGCATAAAAAAGCAATGCAGGAGCCATTTTGTCTACACGCCTTTTGCCTACATGCCTTATATGTATAATATTTAAATTTAGAAGAGGAAGTGTTTTTTTGTTTAGTCAGCAGGCTCACCAGTGTTCTGTCACCAGTGACATGCTATGTTTATACTATTGCCTATTAAACAATCCTTTGTCCTCTCTTTAGTCGTATGACGAAGCCTACGCTGAAACTCCATACGAAGGTTACGATAACTATTACAACCAGTCAGCACCACAGGGGTGGGTACCTTTCACCTTAGTTTTTTGAATACATCTTCTGTTCTTGGTTGGGTGTTTCAGCAGTTTAGCAGGAAAGTTGGAAAGAATTTTATTTTTCTTTGTTGTCATAATGACAATTCATTATTTATTTTTCATCCAGAGAAACCGAGTATTATGACTACGGCCATGGGGAGGCTCAGGAGAACTATGAATCGTACGGTAAGATGCCAATGTACGCGTCACACCGTGCTATTCCATTTGCTGCTTATTATAACCTCCTTTCACCCATGTTGGTAAGGGCTTGGCTTGGCTTGGCTTGGGTATAGGAAAATGAGCGACAGTCATTCAGGGAGAGCTTTAATCATCATTACACATTTGTTGTTTTCCTGTACAGAGCAAACACTGTTGTGTTTCTTGTCTCTGACACGACCACACTTAGTCAGTACATGCCATTTGTAACTTTATAAAGAACTCCCTGTCATGCTTTTACAAATGATGGCTTTTAGAGTTTATTCTGTAGAACCTCCATCTAGTTCAGTTTCAGTCATGGCTGTAAATAAGCAGTTTAGATGGGCTGAAATATTGAAACTCTGACTGGAGCCTTGAAAATGTCCCCTCAGAGGAAAATGTTTTCAATGACAATTTTTTTAAAAATAAAATGGCACCTTTTTGAAAGTCTGTTTATTGCAATCCTTTGCTACGTATCCATTCATGTATGAACCCTTTCATTATTTTTTTAATTTTTTAAGAAATCTCAACAGTCAATGAACTTAATGTTTGTGCAAGACTTCAAGTTCACATCCTCTCTTCTTCTTCTTCTTCTTCTTCTTCTTCTTCTTCTTCCCCTGTAGCTGAGGATGACTGGGAAGGTGCTGCGTGGGGTAGCGGCGGAGGGAAAGCTCCTTCTGCCCGCCAGAATAAAGGCAACTATCGCGAGCACCCGTACGGCAGATTCTGAGACGTATCGCTCAGTCGGGTTGCCTGGGCAACCGCCTCCCAATTGTAACTCCTTTTAACAGCTCAAAGTAATTTTTAGATATTTTGTCCTTTTTTTTATGTTCACCTCTTTTTAATGTTATTCTGGTAAAAAAAAAACCAACCTTTTTGTAGTTACAAAGTAATATGCTTACTTAGGAGTTTTGTTTTAGCGCTTTCTCTTTGCATTGTTGGCTTGTGCAGTATGCTTGCTGATTTATTTTTATTTTTATTATTATTTTTTTTTTTTGGAATATGTAATTATTGTGGGTAAAACATAGAAGCCTGAATTATGCCTACAAATAGTTGACTCGCTATTGAGTATTGTGATCCTTTAAAAAAAAAAAAAATAACGCAACAAAAGAAGGGGAGTGAAAGAAGGAAAGTGTTTAAAAGCCGCTGTACAAATCCAACACTAAACACCACCGTTAAACTGACGAGCATAGACATGTAAGCTATTTGACAAGTTTAACACAATCCAGAGTTTTTTTCTGAAGAAACAAAATGTTCAATTTCAGGCGCAGTATTTTGTTCGAAAGAAAAAAAAAAAAGCAAACAAGTCAAATTCCGTTGGTTATGAAGTTTCTCTTTTTGTAATGGAAAGCGAATGTGGCCAGTCTAAAATTATGTATATAAGTCACACATGGTTAATCGTTTTATTTTGCTGTCTATAGTTTTGCATTACACAAAAATCCTTGTGTTCGTTGCCTAAATAGGGAACTAAACATGTCTTTCTGTAGCATGTCAGTCAATAAAGCGCAGTCTTGTTTTCCAGCTAACAAAACCTGGTATTTTTGCTTTTCTTCTAGTTGTCAGTACATAAATGCCATTTCCTAACTAGTTCTTGGTACGAAAACTTGCATGCTCACCTACCTTGTTTATAACACATATTTGGCAACGATTAATCTTAGGTTAATTGCATCGACGACAATTTACTAGATAGCTTATTCACAGACTGTCCTGTTTGCATCACAGTAAACTTAAAACCAAAAAACCTAACATGCAAAACACCCCCCCATTTTGTGTACTGAAGGCAAATGTGTTACTTAATTATTCAATTCAATTCAATGATTTATACACAATACAGCGAAAAGGGTTACTTGTCTTGAAAGGGGACTTCCTTGAAAGCTCCTCCAGCGTTCCTGGGAAGTGCTGATGTTTTTAAAACCTAGACGAGTGAGGTAGAGAAAGAAAATAGCTTTTCCCAGCACTCCGCTCAGGACGGTTCACCGGAGATTTTATTTATGGTTGTTTAAAGAAGGTAACGTATGAGCAAAATGACACTGACAAACAAGTCTCCAAAACTAAATGTAGACTTTGGCTCATTGGGCTTGTACACCAAAATGTATAAAGTGGTTTGTTTTTTAATAAAAAAAAAAAAAAAAAAAGCAAAAAAAAGAAGAAAAAAAAACAACAAAAGCTTTCCCCCCTCATCTTGTGGCCACCATGACACTCGGATAAATGTTATGTGTAGTGTGAAGAAGATTGCAAACTTGCAGGCTTACGCGACTTTCGTTGGGCTGAAAAAATAAAGAACAAAAATCGGGAAGGAGGCGCTACAAAAAAGGTGGCTTAGGAAGCGCTCCAAAAAGGTAACATCTGCCCTAAATGTCTTTCTCAACACCACTATTTTGTTTTGTTTTGCTTTAAAAATACAAGGAACACGTTCAAAATCTAGACACATCTTTTAAAAAGTTAATACATGCAACTCTTGCTCTAAAATCTTTTTTTTTTTTTTTAATATTCATTTAAAAGTAAAATAGTTACGACTAAATGAGCTTATAGTTATGTATAAAAAAATAATTAGAATTTTTCACTCTAAAAATAGATAAAATAAAAGTAATTTAAATAAGCATGAGTTGCATAGCTTGGTTTAAAGTCATATATCTGTGTTGTAGAGTAAAGTATTTTTAATAAAATTTTTTTTTGTTTTTTTTTGTTTTGTTCTCGTGGTAGTGCGTCTACGACTAGACTAGACGACTGACCATAGACTGACCTACTTCGGTCACCGGTGATTTTCATCCACCACTCTGATGCAATGTACACTGGATGTGTTTGGGAGTGAAAAAAAAATCGTAAAAACATGTCTCTGGTTTGTTTTTTTTCCCTTCAGTGTCCTCTAGTGTGCCCCAAGATCCTCTCCAGTTGGCATAAAATCCGCTCTTTGTCTTCAGCACATTCCACAAAAAGCCATTTGTTTGGCTTTGGCAGCAGCAGCCGTTTTTTTCCCCCAAGACTCAAACAAAAAAATGTTTGTTTTCCACCTGTGAGCAAGAGTGGAAGGACCAGAGAGAGATTTTTTTAAAGTTTTTATTTGGTTAAATGTTGAATTATTTTTTAAGGGGTGGGGTACTTGGTATAAAATTTTATGTGATTTTGTGTATTTTATAAATACATTTTAAAGACGTTTTGTTGTTTTGTACAGTTACAGTATTTTCTGTAGTGTGAAATGTTCTCACATGAAGTTTGTATGCCGAGTAATAAATAAATTACATAAAAAATGTGGGTTTCCGAGTGCTATAGATTTTGTGCCAAGCTGTTGTAATGCTTGTAATCTGCTGAATTCCCCTCATTCATTGTGCATGTGCTTGTGAGTTATGTAAGTACAGCCAGACCACATTTCCAAGAGGGAGTGGTAGTGTTAGTTGTAGGCTTACATAACCCTGTCCGTTTAGCATGTGCATGTACAGAACTCCCGACACCTTTCTCCACCCATTCCAACCTGCCTGCACTCCCTTCTTTACCTATTTCCCACACTCTCCATTACTCTGGACTGTTGACCCCAAGTACAATTTGAGGACATGGAAGAAGTGGAGAAGTAGGAGGTTACCAGCTACTTAATGTTAATTAGAAGAGAGAATAATTAATGTTCCCTTTGCTAGCTTATTAAAGCCCTAGTGCACACTTCATGGTCCCAGAACAAACATGACATGATTCCTGGCATTGTTGCATTTTTTTTGCACTATACATCCAGTCCTTGTGGTCTGCATCTCCCCAATCAATATTTCCTGCACATTTTCTCTTCTTTCTCTTTTGTTTTTCTGGACAAAATGGTAATGAAATCACATGTTTGACAGCTCTTCTGTTTATTTTCCCGAGAAAACATGATCTGCGAATCAGATGTGCTTAGGCGGCAGATGCAGACCACAAGGACTGTCTGTTCTGTAAACACAACTGGAGGTATAGTATAGAAAAATCCACAGCACAAAACAGACGCTTCACATGTCGGAGTAGACACTACATCACGTGTGTAGGGATGGACGTGGTTTGTTGACATTGCAAGTGATTAAAATGGTGTAGTGTTGGTGGTTCTGTGTATCTGAGATCTTGAAAGTCATGCGTTGTGCACTCGGCTTAACATTATCTAAAAATGTATCTGGTCCTCCATATCTTGCTGCTAAACATTATACCTGCTTAGCTACTTCTGGCTAGGTTCCTAGCTGCTAGTGTTTGCACATGACCTTTTGTGACGAGTTCGAATGGCAATCTATAGTGACTTTCATGCTTGGAAACCTGAAGCTAAGATTATTTTTTTTTGAAACATTCAACATTATCACCTACATCTCAAACACCTCAGGTAAGGGTGGCATGCTTGTACCACGATATAGTGAAACGCAGGGTACTGGGATCTATGCGTAGCATACCATGAATTTTTCTTACTGTCCCAGCCCTAGTTTCATGGATTTTTGCATTTAAGCTTCCTTTTCTTCTCTCAGGACTTAACAAGTAGTGTTTTAAAGAGCACTCGTGTAAGAGCTCTCTCTTGCTTTGTTTGTTACAGAAGCCCATCTGAAGGTGTGCCCTCAAGGCTTCTCGTGCTGCACTCTGGAGATGGAGGAGAAGCTGAGTCAGCAGAGCCGCACGGATCTGAAGGCCCCGGTCTCCCAGCTGAGCGCCAACCTGCAGAGCACCTTCACGCAGAGACACCAGCATTTTGATCGTGAGGCTCACGCTCTCTTTGTCACACATTTCTACACAAATTATACATTTCATGTTGACGTATGTGTGTGTGTCAGTGGCCTACATCCAGCTATAATCCCCCAGAACGCATCTGTGCTTTTCAATGCATTTCCTTTTTATTTTTATTCATTCCTGTTGTTTAGTCAGCCACCTCTGCTTGCTTCTGCTCTATCCAGCAATGTTTCAGTTTAACCAAAACTCCCAGCTGGTCCCACCAGAGGGTGTTGTGAACCCAAATGGTGTGTTACATTATGCCTCTTATTAAGCTTGTGTTTAAATTCATGCCATATACAGACTGAAAAGGTCTAGAAAAGCCTACATACTTTTTATTTATTCTAGGCTAAGGACCCAGTTAGTTTAAATACCACAGATAATGAGAGAGAGAGAGACAGCATATAAGTAAATCATACATGCCAGAGAAATTGCTTACATCTTACAGGTTATATTTAAGAGAACGAAGACAGTATTCCTGCCGGTAGGTCCTAAGATATAAATAAGTGATCTGTGAAGAGAAAATGAATCGAAAGAATGAATAGAATCATCCGGGGTCAGTCTAAGTGTCTTGCACCATTTTAGACATTACAGGAAGAGCCGTAGTGCTGTTATTCTCCCCAGGGTAGGCTTAATCAAATAAATGTAGGGGTACCAATCTTTTACTACAGTGCTTTCCAATATTTTTAAGCTCAAAATATCATTTATTTTATCTATTCATTTTCATGAAGGATGTCAATGATGCACCCACCAGGATCTGATTTGAGATTTGAGCAGCGAATGGTCATTCAAACACTGCTGTGCCGAGACCTAGACTGCCTGTTCCCATCCGTCTTTCCACCTGTCTCACAGAACACTCATTCTCTCACACACATACAGAAAAGCTTGTCAGACAGACCACACACACGTCCAGAGCCAGGCTTCCTTTCTCCTGCGCATGTGGCTGTAAATATCAAGCAGGAGGAGGGAGATCAGGTTTCTGCTGTGCTGAGGGTGGTGGGGTGCATGGGAACACGTGACGAGCTCTGCTGACTCACCCAGGAGGGGAAAAAACCCCACACATGCATGTACACAAAGAGAGACCGGGTGCCTATCATCACAGTCATGTCATAAAGTCTTGCAGGTGTGAACTCGGTAAATTACAAAACAGTGTGAAGTGGTTTGGGATGAAGACGGCTTTGCCACGAGCTGCCAGTGCAGGAGTCGGAGTATAATGCCCTTAACTGTTAATGCCACTTAAGCTGATTGGGATAGGAAATTACTGGAGCTGTTACACTTACTAGCTGATTGATCTGAGCTAATGTGAGTGATGCAGAGCTTAACACTGATATCAGATGCCTACTAGGTACAAGGGACAGTCGGCTGTGATGGGCAGTTTTCACTCATGCAGGGGCACCTCATGAAGCTCATGGGGCAAAAAAAGAGAGTCTATATTTCCAATAACATCCAGTACAACTCCATTACAAGGCTTAAGTGACCATGCAAGCAATTCGGGTACCTCGGTTTTTGATTAAACCCGTTTTAAACCAGATGCAGCACTGCGCAGACACACACACACACACACACACACACACACAGAGCACGTCTCAGCCGCTCGGTGATGATTATTTCATACCACCACTGCTCTCACATGCAGCATTGATTTCTGTTTTCCTTTATCGGTTTAGTAAATATAACATAGAAATCTGTATGAACCTTAGGATTATTATAAAATTGCCACTGTGGTCATATAAAGTTCATTAAGCGAGTGAGATTTTCCAACATCCTGCCCCAAATATCCGAGTGGTTGTACCATTTTAAACTCCGTAGCAGTTATAACATACATAAGGTTGGAATTTCAAGCTATGCCACAGCGTGCGCTCTGATTTATTGAGCTGACATTCAGTAGAGCTTTTGGGGTGTGTGTGTGTGTGTGTGTGTGTGTGTGTGTGTGTGTGTGTGTGTGTGTGTGTGTGTGTGTTTTAAGACTTGTAAATGATACTTGATTATGCCATATTATATACGCTTTTCCTCCTTTCCAAGTGGTTAACCAAATATCTGTTCATTAACTCTTGTGGATATCTGAATAATAAAACAGCACATCCGTACTTGAAACAAGAGCTTAGTGGCAGTCGAGTCGATGTGTATTTGGCAGAAATGCAGAGTGCTTTAAAATGGTGTCAATCCCACACACTGGCAAGACTGAGGAAATGTTATGGTGTGGATGAATGTGGAATTCGACTTGTACACTGGTGGCATATGACACTTTATTAGTATACGTTTCTGTGGAAGAGAAAGTGCAGCGTGAGTATCATGTGACCTTCATAGTGGGAGAAGAGTAATTTGCCAGGGAGTTTTATGGAGAGAGAGAGAGAGACGCAAACACACCGACACAGAAAGACATAGCATTTTGCGTTTAGGAAACTGGATGTTTGTGATATATAGTTTTTCTAGCAGGGAGTATATCCATGTTACACTGTTAGAAGAAAAGCTTAAGGGAGTGATGGTGAGCAAGAATGCCTGTATTGCAGCCAGATGTGATTAGGAATGTGATGTTTTGGAATGCAGTGGCAGACCTATTCCCCTCACCTCACACACACACACACACACACACACACACACACACACCCCTTGCCTCCTCCTTGCTCCCATTCTCTGCCTTTTGTTCCTTTTCTCTGCCTTTCATTTCTGTGCCAGCTCCAGGTTCTCAGCTCTTTTGAACTATTACCGTGGGAATAAGCTTAGAAGTGCTAGTCAGTCAAAAGGCACAGGCACTTTGTTTAACCAGCTAAACAACCCTACAACTGTAATATGTTAGACTCTCTTGGTGCAACAATGAAGACTACACTCAATATAGCTAAGACCATGTGAATCTTACCTTACCTCGGTTTTTGAGAGTCTTAAAAACATAAATCAGCTGGTCAAGTTTAGTTGGCCGAAGCAGTTGAAGTAGGCGAGTTTCTCCCATCAGAGTTCCGTGGAGTAAAGTGTTGACACTAAGACATGAAACAAGTGAGCAGGCCCACAGGAACCAGCACAGATTGTATACAGTGGACTTGAGATGTAGATGATAATGACACACCCACAATTTCGGGCAAACAGAACTACAAAGTAGAATATTTACAGTGAGTGCTGAAGATAAATGGTCATTAAGATAAAACGAACATAAGCACGCGTGTTTGTGTGTGGGACGTGGAGAGAGTAGTCTCGAGGTTTCAGCCACGGCCCAAAATAGTTCTCCTTTGGTGCGTTAGCTCCTTTGCTGTGTCTGGCCTGGATAGCTGCGGCCAGGTCAGTATTGTCTGCAGGATTAAACCCCCTACCCAAACTCTCATGTCCTGCACCACAGCTGCGCGGCAGGGTGCCTGCAATCCCACAAGAAAAGAAAGGAACTCGCTGACTAATTGGTACAAATGGGAAGCAATTACTGGTTGGGACAAGAAAGGTCAAGGAACATGAAATAAATTGAGGGATGGATAGAAGAGAGCATAGATCTTTGGTTGCCAGAAACCTCTCCCTTTTTTCTAAAATTTTTTTTAATTATTATTTTTTAAAATTTATTCTCTGTTCCTGACAGTATTGTCACTTTTAAATGTTACCTGAGTTTTCCTTAGAAATGCTACAAACGTGCAGACCAATGGAAACTGGTAGAGAGAAACAGGCTAGTCCATTTTGAGAGCCGCCCTTAAAAAGTAAGGGAAAATTGAGCTTGAAGATTAAGTTCCCTTGCTAAAGTTGATGTACTTGTATTCTCCAAATGGGTAGCCTTGCGTATAACTACTCGCTAATGGATAGCTCACTTTAATGGAAATACCAGAAGGGTCTCAATCTTGTTCGCTTATTGGCAGAGTACACTGCTCCATGAACTTGTATTTAATGAAGAAACAGGATGCGTAAATCTCTCAAACTTTTTTAATCAAGCTGAAAGTATACAAGAACTTAACAGACCTTGCGCACAAGGCGTTTAAACTAGTTACGTTGGAGTGACTTGGAAAATAGCTTTCCTTCCTGGTTCAAAAAGGGGGAAAAAAAAAACTCTGCAAAAAAGCATTTCATTGTTGTTTTTTGGTTTCTTGTGTTATTTCCCTCTGCTGAATAGTGACTCGAGCTCTCCATTTCATGCATGTAGGCTTTATTTACAGTTTTTACATTAGCATTGATTGGAACCGTTTTCATTACTTGTCAGTTTTCACCATCTTTCTATGACTTGATCCAGCTCTCTCCTCCTCCTCCTTCTCTAGCTATCTCCCTACCCCTCACTCCTCTGTCCCAGTCATGGCTCTGCTATGTGACTTTCACCTTTCGGCAGATCTGGCATTCTTCCCTGTCTAGCTGGGGCGGGAATTTGTTATAATCTCACTCAAGAGCTTGAGCTGCATGCCCCTTTCCTCTTCCCATGTCAGTAAGGGGCTGATGGCCGCCTGCCGAAATGCTGATGAACGTAAAGATTGCAGTGTTTTCGGTATCCGTGGTTACACAATGGCTTTTAAAGGAGTGGCCTGAACTCCCTCCCTATACACACACACACACATGCACCACCTGCCATTTTGTTGAGTGCATGCCAGTGTGAAGTGGAAGTGATGGTGCCTGGCTGACCTGAGCATATGTGCCTGTCAGTGTGCTTGAAAGCAGTGCGTAGTGTGCTTGTATAGTTCTGATATAATCCAGTAATGGCATAATCCCATCTTGGTATAGTCCTGGTGCTTAGGCTGAATTAACGGAGGCATGGAAGCAACTCTTTTACTAACACACACACACACACACACACACACACACACACACACACACACACACATAAATGCACCAAATTGCTCTAAATAACCAGTAAGGAAGAAGTTAATACAAAGAAAACAGGCTGTGTGTTAATGCTTATTTCTGTGTATGCGTGAGGGAGGAAAGGTGAAGCATTTCAGTGGAATTCTCATTTTGTTCAGATTAAGAAAGCCTGGGCCATGGGGAGAGAGTTTCATGGGAGAGAGGGGCTGGATTATTTGTGGTGGGGAGGGGGGGTTGACATTCCACAGGATGAAGTAGGTCATTGTTCCTTGTCTCCACTGAAGAGGGCTTTCTGAAGGAACTGATGAACTGAAAGCAGAGCAGAGGGAATGAGAGAGGCTCGAGGCAGGGTACAGGTCCCTTTTTGGTGAAGGGGGTCTGCATTATTCAGTAATCCTATTGAAAGCTCCTCTCTGAAGGACGGAGCAGGAGCAGCGCCGAGACAAAGAAAAAAAGCGAATGGAATGTGACAACAGAAAAATGCCATTGATGGTGGTCAGTCTCAACTGGCTTGATGGGTGAGATGTTACCGTTTGAACAGTAGGCCGCTCTTCATTCTTCCTTTCACTCCCCTTTTTTCCCCCCTGTCAGCACTTTTCTCCCATGATAAAAAGTTATTTTCCTAGAAGCTGCAAGAAAGTGTTTATAGAACAATGTTGGGTTGAATGGAAAATGCATCAATGTGTTTGAGAATCACCCATACTCATCTGGCCTCACTGGCAACCCTAGTGGCTTTTCCACACAAGAAAGAACAAAACATGGTGGATTATGAAATTTGGCTCTCTTGATTGTGATTCTAATGACAAAGTAATATCAATTTGGCATGGTAGAGCAGTTTTCTGGAAATGTCAATCAATTTACATGTCTAGGTTTTTAAGAAGAAATCCAGATATTGAAGAATTTGCTCTTTAATGTTTGTGTACGTGTTACAGGTTATAAATTCGCTTCTGTTCAGCAGACAGATATCGATAAATATTCTGTCCCAGTAAATAATGAACAACATTTAATGTGAATGTCTGCTGCTGTCTAATCTAACCTCTCGTCTTCCTTTCCCATTCTCTCTTGTAGAGTTCTTCAAAGAGTTGCTCAACAATGCCGAGAAGTCATTGAATGACATGTTCGTACTCACCTACGGGGTGATGTATGTGAAGAACGCCGAGCTCTTCAAGCACTTTTTTCATGACTTGCGGCTCTACTATGCATCAGGCAGCACTGCTGTGCACCTCGATAACATGCTGTCAGAGTTCTGGGCTGAACTTCTTGAGCGGATGTTCCGCCTGGTCAATGCACAGCACGAGTTCAGTGATGCATACATGGAATGCGTGAGTCGGCATACGGAGGAGCTATTGCCGTTCGGTGATGTGCCGCGCAAACTGAGGCTGCAGCTGAGCAGAGCCTTCATCGCTGCCCGTACCTTCACCCTTGGCCTGGCGCTCATACCCGACGTGGTCAGCAAAGTCTCCACGGTGAGCACATCTCAATAATTCAAAGGAAATCCTGAAAGAGAATGTGACCTTTAATAAGATTCTTTGACCTTTTGGTTTATTATTGATTAAAAACTCTCTCCTGTATTCTAGTGGTCTGGTTACTCATCAGCCTCTGCTGCAGACCTTTGCACTTTTTTTTTTTTTTTTTAAGCCGAATCTGATTAACAGTCCTCCACTTGCTCCCTTTTTTCGGTCACTCCTTCACAGGTGAGTGCCTCTCCAAGCTGTGTGCGTGCTGCTATGAAGATGCTGTACTGCCCATACTGCACAGGTCAAGTGGCTCTGAAGCCCTGTAAAAACTACTGCCTCAACGTGATGCGAGGCTGCCTGGCCAACCAAGCCGACCTTGACACAGAGTGGAACAACTTCCTGGGTAAGGGACGGGTGTGCGGGCAAATCCATTTATCACTGAAGATGTGTGAGTTAACACATTTACTGCCAGTGTTTTTGTGATAATGTGATTTACAAGAGCTGAGGATAATGGCTTAGTTGTGGAGGATTGGTTTGATATTTGTTATTAACATAAGTGTGTTCCTGTTAGATGTAGTGTGCTGTGCCTCTACTGCTATACTATAGACTCACTCTGACAAACAGACACACAAGCGCACACACACACACACAGTTTCTGGCTAGGGCTGGCTTTGCTCACCCAGTACATCAGCTTTGTGGCGCCTTGTTAAGCCCATTTGCTGTTTAACAAGCTCTAAGTATGGCAGCCAGTATTGCCCCATTAGCCAGCTCTGTGGTTCCCCCCAGTGGCAAACATCAATTACAGCAACAATTAGAAACTATGTGTATACACATTTCTTAGTTCCAGTATTCAAGGGCCACTACTCTGTTGTTTACGCTTTCCCACCAAACCTAAATAATGGCCAGTGAAGCAAAGTTCAAGCAGAGTTGAACCAGATGGTTCTGAGAAAATATCACAAAGTGCAGTGCTTTGGGTCCTTCATGTGTTAGTTAAAATGTTGTACTTTCCAACACTGTACACTCATGTGTTTGCCTTTTAGATGCCATGCTGAGTCTGGTTGAGAGACTGGAGGGGCCATTTAACTTTGAGTCAGTAATAGACCCCATTGATGTGAAGATCTCGGAGGCCATCATGAACATGCAGGAGAACAGCATGCAAATCTCACAGAAGGTTAGTGACTGCTCAGGTTACTTTATTATTCAGCCGTTAATAATAAACTTCATTCATCTCAGAGCGGAAAATAAAGCTTACAACAGCATTATATTTCCCTGTTGAAACAATCCATGCAGTTGTTTGAGTGAGTAATGATGCTCGATGACTCTGTAACTCTTAGGAAAGGTCCTCACTAATAAAAATATTTATAATTTGTAAATAAACAAAATATTTGTTAAACGTGTTTTATCACGTATTGTGCACATGCTCTGTTTTCTGTGCTTTGTTCATTTCCATGATTTCTTTCATTTGCATTTTACTGTTCCTATTGTTCATATTAGGCGCATAGAAGACCAGGTGAACTGAATAACTGCCTTGTAATTGTAAGATTTTCATCCTGTTTGGGTCTTTCAGGTATTCCAGGGTTGTGGGCAGCCGAGGAAAGAATTACGCACCCGGCGTTCTACGAAAGACTCTGGATTCCCTGGTCGTTTCCGGCCATACAGCCCAGATGCCAGACCCACCACTGCAGCTGGCACCAACATGGACAGACTGGTAAAAACCCATTTTTACTGCTTGGTTCCACATAGGGAACTTGGGTCTCTGTTTAAATTGCCACTGTTGCCAATTTCATTGTAAGGGGTTTACTTCTAAGACAGAAGTGAAAGTCAAGAAAGCTAACAGCAGTTTTCACTTAACTCTTCACCCAGGTGGCAGATGTGAAGAAGAAGCTGAAGCATGCTAAGAAGTTCTGGTCTACTTTACCAGAGACGGTCTGTGTTGGAGACAGGGTCACTCAGGGCGACGAGTGCTGGAATGGCACAGCCAAGAGCAGGTGAGCTGGAGCAATTCCTGGGTGCTATCATTCTACTTACAGCAAGACATTTCTTTAAACCTGCTTATTATATTTTTTTTTCCACTGTCTCAGGTACGAGTCTGTGGTCTTGGGCAATGGCTTAGCCAATCAGGTGTCCAATCCTCATGTGGAAGTAGACATCACCAAGCCGGATGTGGTGATTCGCAGACAGATTGCTGTGCTGAAGGAAATGACCACATGGCTGAAAGCAGCTCACAGCGGACGTGACATCACGTATGACAACGGTAAGAACGGACCACACTTTAACATGATGACATCACTGCTGTGTATATTACATCATTCCTTGGGCAGTGCTTCCCAGGCTTAGTCCTCATGTACCTATGTGCCCATTTTAGTGTTTTCCTTGCTTCCAATACATCAACTGTATCTAATTGGTGAAGTAACAAGCTGTTGATGTTTCAAATGGGTGTATTAGTGCAGGGAAAAACACTTGTAGCATGCCTTTTAGTAAATCACTAACGTCATTGAACAAAATCATTTTAACCCAGTTGTTCTCTTTTCTTTTTGTTAAAGAGGATGGCAGTGGAGAGGGTAGCGGCAGTGGCTGCGATTCATCCTCCTGTGATAACGACAAGGATATGTATTTCTCCACACCAACGCCTGTCAAACCCCACTTAGTTAAGATAGTAAAGGAGTCGTCCAGTGGTGTGCGGCTGGCACCGTACAGCCTGGTGCTGACCCTCGCAGGCGTCGCTCTCACCCTCCTGACCTCCCACACCAGATAAGAGCGCTTCGGAGGAGAAGGACGAGCATTAGTGCGGAGAAGAAACTGTCAGAAGCCTTTTTAAAAAAACAAAAACAAAAAAAAAACAAAGAAAGAAAAAAGACCACCTTTTAAGACTATGGTCTGTTTGCCATCTAGGAAAGACTCTCAAGTTATTAATACTCAAATAACTTCACCCTAATAAGTTTTTTTTCTTTTTAATCCAAATGGACTCTCATGTACATGGGATTCTGAAACAAACACCTCCTTTTCCTACCATTTTCACCTGGACTTTGCTTCCCAAAGTCATTATCAGTGTTTACAGTACCACATGGATATATATTCTTTTTTTTTTCTTCCATAAGGAGCTTTACAGGCTGTGATTTGCTCTACATTTAGGTGTTTGTGTGCGTGTGTATGCGTGTGGGTGTGTGTGTGGGTGTGTGTGTGCACACGTGCAAGAGTGTGAGTGTTAGTATGAATGACTTTTTGTCTGAGAGAGCCTTTCCTAAGATAGCTTATTAATAAATTCCTATACCATGTTTAGACTGAGTGAAGCAAAATGTAGCAGGTACACAATCACCAGAGTTCAGCACCTGTTATGTGTGTATGCTTCTGATTGCCAGCTTGTGTGGCATATATGTTGGCAAGCCTTAAGAACAAAATCCCTGCACCAAGTGTTTCTGTTTATAATCTTACAAGATGAGGGCCAGGCCACAAAAGATGGTACAGAGTAAAAATGGCTAGCATGTGCAGATTTGAAATGCCCCCAGCCCCCCCCCCCCTTTTTTTTTAAACAGATTTCTGTCAGGGATGTCATGTCTTTGTACGAAGTGATTTGGGGAGATGGAGCTGAAAACTTTGGAATGTTTTCTGCTCATCCGAATGCTGATTGGCTCATAAAAGGCCCCTCATGGCCACTGTACAAAAGGTGACCTGATAACGACCCGTTGTAAGCGAGGAGTGTGCACAGACATGACCATTCAACTTTATTCATCTAGCTATAGCACGCACACTGCGACTGAAACAGCCGGGCTACACGGTGGCTGTTCTGTGCGCAGGTGCTTCGCATGGGATGAAATCACATCCACCTGGACAACGTGTACATGTGTACGTTAGTTAGAACGGAGTTTGAGTCATGGAAGAATAATAATGAAATTAACACAGGGTTTTATTTGATGGTTTTTAATTTTGTTAGAAATGTATTCTAAGGTGTAAATCTATATATTGGGTACTACAGCAAATGTGCCTTGTCCAGAATGACTGATGGTGCTGACTTGAGTGAGGTGGAGTGGTTCTGTATGTGTGTAAATGTTTTATTTCTTCTCATTTGATTGTCCCACTGGTCTGCCGAAGACCTATGAGAGTGCCCTATTTAAATCCATTCTTACAATCTGATAGTTGTCTCTGCATTACAGTAGAAGCTTAGTTTCCCCTAACCTGTTACCTGTAACCTGGTACGTTATTTTAATGTGTCCCTGCAAAAAGGTGCCTCTCATAACGGTGGCTTATATCTTTTTATATCATTTTGCAGCTTGCGGACTGTTCTTTTGCTCTGCAGGCCTATTTTGTACGTTGTAGGTTTTCTTTTCGATGACTGACAAGTACAGTGTTATGCTAGAAAACAGCAGAGGTCCTTACGTTACACCTTCTAAAATTAACCCATCTGTCTCTCAGTGAACTGCTCCCTCCTTGCTCTTGTACAGTAAGTTATTTAACTGCATGTCTCCAAGTTCTTTTACAAACCTGTCATAGCGTCCATAAAGTGCAGTATTGAAAAATATATTTATATCTGTAGATGGTTGCATTTTAACAGTTTCATAAATTACCTACATTTGTATTGGCTTCAAATTTCATGTAATGTAAAGCTTATTGTTTATAAACCAGTTTACCATTGTCATTCCTTTTTTTTTTCCCCCTCCAACAGTTAAGTAAGGATGTTGTAAAAGGTCTACAGAGTGAAGGAAAGTGTTAACCATGAGCTGATGAGTGTCTTAGTGTCGTATGCACTTTTTAAATTGCCATTCACAATGCTCAACACTTGGAGTGCTAGCAGGAATCTCTTCAGTCTCTGTTGAATCGAGGCTAGTCCTGGACGCTCGGAAGCCCTAAACCGTGGTTGAGCTTTTTTTTTTTTGGGGTGGTCTGTTGAGTTCACTCATATTTAGATGGAGGAAAGTCAAGTTTCTGATACGCACAAGGTTGTTGTGCATGAGAGCATAAATAGAGAGTCACTTATCTCCACAACAAACCTTCCATCTGTTGCACACAAAGAAGGAATGGCCAATTAAGTCCTTCAGTCTTGAGGTGAGATGAACAGTTTGTCTGGGATGACTGCTTTTTTCTGATCCAACAGTCTTTAGCAGTAATACTGAGCTACAGAATGAAGTTTGTGTAGTTGTTCGCCCTGAACGATGGAACAGCGCCATCTTTGAAAAGGAGTTACGAGAGACTTGACTACAGAGAGGAAATAATGTAAATATGGAGCAGTCGGTTTAGAGCAGTCAGTCTCCGTCTCAGTCTCAGTCTCAGTCAGAGAGGTTATAACAGTACAAGTCTTACTCTTTCAGAGGATAGACTTAACATGGGGAGGGGGGGAAACATGCTAAAAATGTAAGAGAAAAGATGTATTAAACACATCAAAGTCTTGCAAAAATAAAGACTGCAGATATTTAAAAAATGATGTGCTCATTTGTGTCATTTCTCCATCACTGTACTAAGGCCAAATAAATCACTGCTTCATCATTTGTACCCTTCACACCACCGCAGCACCATTTCAGAAGGGAATGACTTGTATTAGTTAAATGATTATTGGTAAGGACATGTAGCAAAAACATTAGGATGAGTAGGAGTAACATATTCAATCCATTTTGACCAGTATGTGTTAAATCTATCATTTTGAAAGTTGAGGTTAAAGGTTCTTTTTTTTCCCCATAGTAAACATATCCTTCAAGACTTGAATCTAATCTTGTCCTTGTGGTGGATTTGGTTCATGCCAGTTCTGAGTTAAAGCCATTTTGGCAATTATCCAATCACGTAGCAGTAGCGCAGTGCATAAAATCATGCAGTCAAGAACAGCTAATGTTCACATCAAACATCACAGTAGGAATTTAACCGCAACTTGGCTCTTGGTTCCAGGCAGGCTGATTTGAGTAATTCAATAACTGCTCCTGGGATTTTCATACACAATGGTCTCTAGATTTTAAACAGAATGGTTTTGGAAAAAAACAACATCCTGTTCTGTGGGGAGAAACGCCTTGATGAGGTCACAGAAGAATGTCCAGACTGGTTCAAGCTGACAGAAAGGCTACAGGTAATTCAAATAACCACTCCTTACAACCATGCTAAGCAGAAAGGCATCTCAGAATATGCAGCAGGTCATATATTGAGGTGGATGGACTACAACAGCAGGCTGAGTCTGGGGGTTTGAGATGGTTCGAGAGTCGGACTTGTAACCCGAAGGTGAACACGAAGGTCGTGGGTTTGTCTCGGGTCCGGCAGGGATTGTAGGTGGGGGAGTGAATGACCAGCGCTCTCTGCCACCCTCAGTACCACGACTGAGNAACTGCTCCCCGGGCGCCGCAGCTAAAATGGCTGCCCACTGCTCTGGGTGTGTGTTCACTACTGTGTGTGTGTTCACTGTGTGTGTGCACTTGGATGGGTTAAATGCAGAGCACAAATTCCAAGTATGGGTCACCGTACTTGGCTACAAATCACTCCACTCACTCACTCACTCACTCACTCACTTCTGTCAGCCAAGAAGAGGAATCTGAGGATACCGTGGGCACAGGCTCACCAAAACTGAACCTGTGGACTGGAGACTTCTTCCATAAATTTTACTCCTAAGAGAAAACTTTTCCCTGTCAATGATTATATGTTGAGAATCCGTTATACAAGTTGCTGTGAAGGGGAATGCACATTAACATATACATATCATTTGAATTATATTCCGAACAACTGTCAGGGCTTTTCTGCTATAGAAAATGATCTGACCAATCCGACTTTTAAATTCAGCAGCACTGTGGTATAAAGGACAATAATTCTAACAGGATAGTAAGAACTTGTAAAGTGATGTTTACTTGGTTGTCATAAATGAACACATTTTTCTCCATAGGAATGTAGAGTAGTGTTTATTTCTCCCATCAATCAACTTAGATCACATGCTATTTACTACTTAAGTTAAAAGAATAGGGGTAAAACATTAAAACTTTTAATAAATTACTTTTGGACTTCTGACAGGATCAATTAGGTGACTTACATTAGTTGTAGGAAGATCTTGTACTGTCAGATTGGCCCTGATGTACAGAGGATAGAAAAAAGTGAAAATCTAATGGTGTTTAAGAACAAATTTAATGTTTCATTCCACTAGTAGATGTGAAAGCATTTTGCAGAAATTTAATCATTGCCAGACAGGCCACCACACAACTGATGACTCGCCAGTATTAAAGTGTGCACAATAGTTTCAAGTGAAAACACCAAAATACTGATTTTAGGTGAGCCAGCTTTGGTTGACATTGTACTTATAACCTTGCACATCTTGGCCCAATGTCAGTTTGCTACCTAGTGAGCTAGCCAATCAACATTAACCGCAAGCTAGTAGGAGGAGGAGACTTGGTCTGCAGAGCTGCAGCTGGACCCCACTCAAGATAAATACTGAAATTACACAAGTATTCAGACTCTTAACTATGAGGCAAGAAATCAAGCTCAGCTGCAACCTATTTCCATTTATAATTCTTGACATGCTTCTACAACTTGATTAAAGTTTGAGCTCAGGATCGCAGTGAATCTGGTGCCTATACTGGGAAACACTGTGTGCGAGGCAGGATGGGATGCCAGTCCAACGCAAGGCAACACGTGATAATATATACATTTACATCTAGGGGCAATTTAGAATTGTAAAGTTGGAGAAAAAATGGAATACATGACTGGTCCCTCTTGTACGTGTCTTTGACGTGTCTGTCATTGGACTCCAGTCCTAGTTCGTCACGTGGGACCTCGACTCACATGGCAACACCACCACTGTGCCACCATGCTGTCTGTATGTCATCACCAACCTGTTGGGTCAGGTAAAGTATTGTTCTGCTTCTGTGGACGGTCCCACAAAGATTTACACTTCCGAAAAACAGCTACCCAAGTCTCACCATTTCTTAAGTGGACAATTTCACCTGGATAATGTAGACTTGTACCTAAGAACTGCTGTTGTAATCATAAAGACTGTCCTGTGCTCATCCCAGGACTCTTATTCACTATATACTCACACTGAACACACTCAGCACTGTCCGACATTTTAATATACAGATAGTTAAACTAGCTAGTTTTTAAAATATGGATTAAAATAGGATTCGATTATCTTTTTATAGTGGTTATGCTCTTCAAGAAAGCCGTTAGCTGTCAGTGAAATTCTTCTCTTCGCATATCCCAGCTTATCAATTTGGGGTCAGAGCACAGGGTCAGCCATGATACAGCAGCCCTGGAGCAGAAAGAGTTAAAGACCTTGCTCAAGGAATCCCAAAGTGGCAGCTTGGTGGTGTTTGAACTCCAACCTTCTAATTAGTAATCCAGCACATTAACCACTGAACCACCACTGCCATTTAAGGTCTAGGGTGACAATGACAGATTGAATAATTGCTGGTGTTGCTTTAGTTGTAGGTTATCTGGTGATAATGTAGTGTGCAGTGATAGTCACAACATGCCTGAGAAGAAGTTACGTACAGTACGGAACTGTGCTTCTATAAACCCCAGATTACTGCCAGGGTTTAACTGTGTATTCTTGCATAATACTGTTTTGCATCTCTTGAACCCAGCCTCAGATCTTACTTAATGTTCTTAATATTTGGTAGGTCATGCGAAGATTAGTTCTGAATTAGTTCTGGATTTGCAGTTAAGCACCATGTTTCTCTGCTTACCAGCACCGGGGTCCCTCTTGCATTATAAGACAGTATTACAGCATCATCGTGAATGAGAAGATGATCCTTCTGGGAAAAAATCCATTCGGATGATGCAATTATTATATAAGCAAATTATGGAAATTATAGCACCCTATAATACTTACATAAACTATAGGCCTAACACTGTATAAAACCTTTTTTCTGTAAAAGCGCAAATGCACAAATGTATGCCACCATTCGTTTTAATAACTCCCACATCTTGTGTTTTACAGACAGTTCACACATGTACATGTGCATATGCAGTGTTGATAAATGAGGACTCGGGTGTGCCAAGCCTGTATCATCACACCTCCCAGCATTTACAGCTTTAATCAGAGCTACAGAGCTCCAAGAAAAATGCTGCTGATACGTGTGTATTGTTGTATAAAAATTGTATTAAAAATCACTATTCTATTAATTTACTTAACTTTGTAAAAACATGTTTATGCTTTTTATTTACAGTACTGTTCAAATGACTTAGGCTTCCTATTTCTTTAGTACAAGATTTTTATTTTATGACTTCTACATTATTGATTCAGTACAAAAACATTTTAGATTTCCAAGCATTAGTTTTCCAGCACAAAATTAAATGTTACAGAAAAATGTTTGTATGTCTGTAAAGACAGCAGCATATTACATAAGGGATCATTTTTCAGACAAAAAAACATAATGAAGGCTGCTGGGTTTTGCTGCAAAAATAAGAAGAAAGTGTGACAGTCGAAGTGTCCAGAAGAGCTGTGTCTGCTTCTACAAGATGCTCAGTAACACTTCCAGCTCATGTCCTTATCAAACTGCACACACTGTACCTGAGACTACTGTTTTTTTTTTAAAGCAAAGGGTCGTCACACCACATACTGACCTTGTTTCATTTATTACTGTTCACTGCTCTTTATAGTAATTTTATTTTAATGTAGAAACATTTAATTTCATTATTTTTGAAGGCATCTTTTCTCTACGCCATTTCTCTGCGTGTGCCTAAGACTTTTGCACAGTACTGTATGGACTATATTTTTTGCAGACTGTTAAGAAAATATAATTATTTGATTTGTGTTAGAGTAAGGTTGTAACTTAACAAAATGAGCAAACAGTGAAAGGATCCGAATACCTTCTGAATGAACTGTACATGTTTAAAAATGTCAAAACATGGTGAGTGAATGGCATGTTTTGGTTGATTTGTGGTCTCAGAACATTCCTATGGTTTAACAGATAAGCTGACCAAACAGTCGTCCTCTGTTGTTGTGGTTCATATGTGATCACACTAAAGATAATCTAATCTACTTTTGCCCTCTTATAACCAAACACTAACTATGATACATTCATTACAAGGGAGGATAGCACCAAGGACACAGAGAGGAGTGAAGGAGGTACTGGGAGAGAGAGTGAAAAAATAGCAGGCATGTAGTCCGGAGAGACATTTTACTTAGTGTATTGTGTTCATAGAATTTTAGAGATTGATGTTGAAGCTTATTTTTGTTTAATCCCATTTCTACTCTGATTTTTTTTCCATATTGATTTTTAGAAAAGTTTGATTATGAACGTGGAAAATAGTGATAATGTTTTGTTGTTCTTACTGCAGTAAGAAATGATTTATAGAATGTTATTTAAGTCTTCATCTTAATATATATGCGTTCCTATAATATTTGAATACTATTGTGCAATATCATTTGATTTATGATGTAATGTTATTCATATGATGTTTATTTATTACAAAAGTTGCACAGTAACTCCTACTTTCATTTACTTCACATCGGCAGACGCACCTGCAGGATTACTAACCACGCCCCTTATATGACACGCCCACAAACATATACGTAAAACACCCACTGGATTACAGACCACGCCCCTTACAAAGACACGCCCACTATTACAAGTTACGCCCAAACAAACATATTAAACAGAGAGTTAGTGTTGGGGGCGTGGTAATGTTGTGTAGTGTAATTTGATAGGAGGCGTTCCTTGTAATGGGCGTGGTTTGTAGTCTTGCAGGAGGAAGACAGTTCCTTATCAAGTAAAGGTTTAAACCAATGAAAACATGATCCAAATTCCCAAACATGTCATTACTTTTTTTTTTTTAAAGGGTACACCATGCTTCTTTAGAATATGATTTAAACATTTCTCTTTTACATATAGACATTCAACAACTTCAGGATTTTAGAAACGTGTGATGCGATGGGTTATTTACTTTTATTAATGGTAAGAAAGCTTAAAATTGTGCAAGCTCAGAAACTGTCTGAATTCACCATGTGTTTCCAAATATTCATTTTTAAAAATCAATATCAAAGAGTATTTTTGTATTTTGTGAAGTAATGAACTATATTAAGTAACAGACCAGGTTTCTAATTTAAAAAAAACATCATGGACATGTTTTCTTTAGAGGAGACCACAAATAAACCAAAGTTAGCTTACAGAATTCTATTAATTCTATTTAGAAAAAAAAACAGAAATCGTGAATGGCATTATGATCCCATAATCTCGATTAAATGCCTCGCGGGACACTTAAACGAGACGCAGTTAAATAAATAAATAAGGACAGTGTGTTTACTGGTGCTAGGGTAGGACTTTTATTTTGGAAAAGAGGAGCGACGAACACAAACGCAAGTAGAAGACCCTTTTTTCCCCCAGTCTCAGCTTAACATGCTTAGGTATTACCTTCACGACTTCACCTCCTAGAACTAGTTACTCGTGTTTTTAAATGGTCGGCTGTAGAGTGTGACTCTGTGCTTGGGAGTTGGAGATGAGAGGGGGATAAAGAGCGGCTCTGCCGGGTTTTGTGCGGTGAAGCTTCCCGAGCCGTGGCGCTGTGTAGTGGTAGTAGTAGCAGTAGCAGTAGCAGTAGTAGTAGTAGTAGTTGTTGTTGTTGTAGTTGTGGTGGTGGTGTACTACAGCATCCAGCGGAATCCGTCCCGTCACTCCCCTCTCGATCGGCGGACAGACTCACTCATTACTAAGGGTAAAAGGTCGCTCTTCTACCTACAAAGGTCCAGCTACAGTCGTGTGCTGCTCGGGCTGCTCATGCTGCTGCTGTTCGGCGTCATTGTGCTGCAGTACGTGTGTCCCGGCTCTGAGTGCCAGCTGCTGCACCTGGGCTCGTTCTCCGAGCTGCGTGGCGGAAGTGATGGTCGTGATGGTGATCCGTACGTGGCAGAAGACGGCGCTCTGGCGCGCTTTGTGCCGCGATTTAATTTCACTCCGCAAGACCTGGACCGCGTCGTCGACTTCAAAATCAAGGGCGACGACGTGATCGTGTTCCTGCACATCCAGAAGACCGGAGGCACCACATTCGGCCGCCACCTCGTCCGCAACATTCAGCTCGAGCGCCCGTGTGAGTGTCACGTCGGTCAGAAGAAGTGCACGTGCTACCGGCCCGGGAAGAAAGAAACGTGGCTCTTCTCGCGCTTTTCCACCGGCTGGAGCTGCGGACTGCACGCCGACTGGACCGAGCTGACCAACTGCGTCCCGTCCAAGATGAACAGCCGAGAGGCTTCCCCAAGCCGCAAGAGCCCGAGGTGTGTATGGCTTCAGTGTGTGTGTATATATCTTCAGTGAGTGTGTATGGCTTCAGTGTGTGTATATCTTAAGTTTGTGTGTATATCTTAAGTGTGTGTGTATGGCTTCAGTGTGTGTATGGCTTCAGTGTGTGTGTGGCTTCAGTGTGTGTGTGGCTTCAGTGTGTGTATATCTTAAGTGTGTGTGTGTATGGCTTCAGTGTGTGTGTGTGTGTGTATTGCTTCAGTTCCAGTTTTATTGTTTTTGTCACTGTTTCACACCCATTTCTCATCATTTGGAAAATATTTGGCTTGCTATCTCTATAGTGCTATTGTACAGCTACTAATCTTGATGGAGCGGAGTGCTCCTCCTCTTTACATTGTCTTCTACCTGCACTATTATTCAGTGAGAGAAAATCCACTGGGAAACCAGATGCGCCAAGACAAAAGGCCACCGTGAGGTCATTGACAACGCTCTGAGGCTCGCCTTTCTTTAGCTAACTCAAACCACAGGAGGTCTATTCTAACATCTATTCACTCTTTAAACCAGGGCTGGCCAAACTGCTCTAAACATGTGGGCCAGATGGGGGGGGGGGGGTGAGTGTGTGTGATGATTAAAATGATAGTGAACATGTGTATATATATATTTAAAAAAAAAACAGCAAACCTGCTTGATTGCTTTTCAGTAGTGTAACAAATAATTTGTTAAAAACCTGCCTGTATAGTCTGTTTAAATAGAGATTATACCTAAATGTTTACCTAAAAGTTTGGTTACAATGTAATCTCTGGAGCTTAAACACTAAGAAGCAGGGTAGCTGTATTTTCTAGATGTCTTAATTGGAGCTTTATTTTATGCAAAGTACTGCTTTCAAAATGATAAGCACCCCCACATTTCATATTTAGTGTCCTTCGGAGGGAATAATGGCACCGAGCCGCCTCTTGTAAAATCTAACACAGTTGGAGCCTCCTGTAGATGGATTGTGGACACTCCTTTATGCAGAACATTTCAAGATTGTTCTTATTTTTAGGTGTGTGAATGTGAGCTGCTCTTTAAAAAAAAATAAATAAATAAAAAAATCAGATGACATTCAAGATGCCATTGTAAGACAATAATAGCATTAATTTTTCAAAGAAGCAAACCAGAAGAGAATCAAAGTGCATCTGTTTTTAAATTTGGAGCATGCATTTATATATATATGAGCATGCTTCATCCAGTCCCATTCTGCTAAGGATACACTGCATGGCCTAAAGTATGAGGACACCTGGCCATCACGCCCATATGTGCCCATTGCTAAACCCTTGGTATCAACACAGAGTTGGTCCGCTTTGCTGTTATAATAACCTCCACTCTTCTGGGAAGGCTTTCCACTAGATTTTGGAACATGGCTGTTGGGATTTGATCATTCAACCACAAGAGCATTTGTGAGATGAGGCACTGATGTTGGGTGAGGAGGCTTGGCGCATGGTCACCATTCCATTTCATCCCAAACGTGTTCAGTGGGGTTTGAGGTCAGGGCTCTGTGC
>CM074947.1:27553314-27570243 GCA_037577455.1 Pangasius macronema | reverse complement strand
CTTGGCTGGTGGTATGAGATTGAAGAATTTTCAGTGTTCACTTGTGGGGCTTCATCAGTTCTGAGGGATATGGGTATTTACCACGGTCTTCGCCACTTTACCAGATAAGTATAGCAGGCTGAAAAAGATAAGCTCAATAGAGATCAAATCTTGGACTGTTTCAGTGTTTCAGTGGGACTGCCCCAGCCTCGCTTCTTCATTTTATACATAGTGTCTGTTCTGAAGACAATTCCAGAGTCTTCAGTATAATCTCTTTATGATTACTAAACAAGGTCAGTCTACTTGACCACACCAAGTACTTTCCCAAAATAATATATCTATCTTCTTAGACTCCTTAAATGTGACGGTACCAGCCAAGCATTTGACAGCAGCCAGAGGACACACTGTGGTTCTGGGCTGCGAGTTCTCCCCTGCCTTTGGACAAAACACTGACCTTTCCAGCTTGGTGGTGACATGGCAGCGGCGGGAGGATAACCGCGTGGTTCATAGCTTCTACTATGGCCGGGACCAGCTGGATAATCAAAACTCAGCATACAAGAACCGTACAGCATTATTTGTGAAAGAACTGTGGAAAGGAAATGCTTCAGTAAGGATAGAGAATGTGGGAGTGAAGGATAAAGGGCGCTATCTCTGCACCGTCAGCACAGTTTTGGGAACAGAAAAAGCCGAGTTACAGCTTGACTACGGAGGTAAACAGAGTTTTTTCATCATCAAATGAACTTGATTTTGAACCTGTACCAGTGCTTTAATTATTGTTCAGTGCATGCTTTGCTTAGTTCTGTTCTTATGCTAGTTTATTTTATGTGTGGTGGTCTGGGAAACCCCTTCACATGGTCAGATTTTGACATGTTCTACGATATGAAGTTCGTAGGTTCAAGGTTCAATAGCCTTCCTGCCAGCTCAAACCAGTTTGGCCATTCTCCTCTGACCTATCTCATCAACAAGCCACCATTCTGTGTTAACACTAGAGACTGTTGTACATGAAAATCCCAGATGATCAGCATTCAGCATCAAATTCTGATGTTTGATATGAACACTAGCTGAAGCTCTTGTAATGTATCTGCATTATTTTATGCACTATGCTGACTGGCTGATTAGGTAACTGCATGAATGAGCAGGTGTACAGGTTAAAGTGGCCAGTATATTTATACTAACTTAAAGTAGATATGTCAAAATATATTATTGACAGAAAAAGAATTGGTCAAAAATTCTTTTTCATTCTCCCGGTCTGTTTCACAAAATGGAGAATTTCACAGCACTGTACTAGTTTTATTACTAGTTGTGCTATTTCTTTTTGCAGCTTTCTACACAGAGCCGAAGTTAACCATCAGTGCGCGCTCCTCTGACATTTTGGTGCAGTATGAGACTGAGGGATTTCCCGAGCCCCAAGTGATGTGGAAAGGAGAACATGGCGAGAACCTCCATGATAACATACGGACGTCTACGCAAACAAATGATGAGATGGGTCTCTATTATATCAAAAGCATTTACACTGCACCAAACGCTCCGCTCAGCTTCACCTTCATTCTCGAAAACCAGCTACTGCATCAATACCTGCAGAGGCCTGTCAACTACACTGGTAAGGACTTTACAGTTCACCAAGTAGATGTCATTACATGGATATCACAGCAGTCTTTTTGTAGTTTATATCAATAAAAATGTAAAATGTATTTACAAAACCCCAAATATATCTCATTTGCATGTGGACCCATGCACACAAAAGCAATTTCGATGCTTGGTGACCCCTCTGATGGCAGGTGTGTGTTTATAATAGTGGGATGAAGACATCAAGGTCATAATAGTACTTCTTTGCTCGATATGTACACAGTGCGATTATTGTGGGTGTTACATTGTTGGTTGGGAGGTCATTATGTGCACGTGTGCAGTCGCTAGTACTTTCAGCTGGCAGCATCTGGTTGCCTGAAGTCTCCCATAGTGGAAAGTTTCCTGAAAATTAACCAACATCCTCTGACCAATTCTCTGACCAATCTTCTTCTTCCGGCTTCTGGTCGAGTGAAAGCAGTCATTTGTCAGACACTTTTGCATGCCGTCAGTAACCTACGAAGCCACTGGTATTGACAGAAATAGGGCTTCTCTTCCGGGTATGAAGCATATGACTCACACTCTGTTGGAAGAAGAACCAGTAACATTCCTGGACCACTGACCTCAGTGATGGGTCAACACTATCCCACAGAGCTACAAAGCCTCATATGGCATGGTCTCTTTTTAAAGAGTTTATTCTGAATACTGAAACACAGAAACCCAACATCATTTTTTCCCAGTCCTTATTCATGGTTTGACCTGAGGTGTAACTCGATGAGGCACACAGGATCGAGGCCACCTGCAGGGCCACTCGCATCAGCACCCGTATTATGGACTCTTCCCTTTTGAAGGGTGTCATTTAACATCAGAATGAAGACACATACACACCTTTCAGTCCTTCCAGATTCGTATGATGGCTGACTCGTATGCCATTTTTATTTGGGGGCAAAGAAGACTGCTCTTCTGGTCAAACCTGCTGTTGCCATTTAACAGTGAAAATGAAGTCATGCTTCTCTGATTTCTGCTTTCCGTAATGAGATTATGTGGGTGTCGGTGTCAGAGCTTAAGTTTTCCAACACGGGAAAATCTTCAGGACAGAGGACTTGGTGCGTAACAGCTTGTTGATTATGTATCAAGCTGCATTCCCCCCTGTTATCAGCTTCAAGAGAACGAAAAAAGAGAGGCTGGTGAGGGAATGACTGTTTATAGCCATTACAGTGAAAGTGATAATGAGAACTATTGTGTTCCATTTTAAGCCATATTGTAAGCCATGCACAGTGATGACCGAGCACCCGCCTATTCTTTGTACACCTCTCAGTGTGAGTTAGTGTTCTACATTTTATTAAAATGTCGTGCTTTTAATAGGAAGGTACAGCAAATTGTAAAAATCTGTCCTTGCTTCCATTCATTTGAGTATATATTTTATAAAACTAAGCTGCTTCTCATTTCTGAGAATAGGTTTTTATTTTTTTCCTTGCCTAATTTCCATTCCTTTCTGCTAGGTGCACAGCATTCCTGCTTTAATGAAGCTATTGCACTTGCAGTCATTTCCTTTCTCCTCATCTTGGCTGCAGTGATTTTGGCTATATACTATTGCAAGAAGAAATAAACTGAAAGACCGTTTCTTGAAAAGGACTGAAGTAAGCTATGCAGATGTCCGCATCAACAGCTGTATTTAAATGTAAACATATTAACGTTGATAAATGCTGTATCATTTTATTTCTCTAGAACACATCTCATCCAGCAGATTGGGTTTGATGAAGGCATGTTTCCTCTTTCAGGTCGTCAACGTGGAGCTTGCCAAATTTTTTGGATTACTGCTGATCACCTTCCGATATTACATTTAGTTAGATTATGACGTAATGAAAGAACTGGATATAGCTTTAATGTTGTTTTGCTTTTTTGTATAGTTTGTAGAGTGTCTTTGAAGAGCAAGAGTTTTAATATAACTTTTACTTTGGCTAATGATTTTTGTTTTATAAAACACTGTCACGGTGCCGTGAGACTGCAAAAAACTGAACAGTACAAATGTCCTGAGTGTGCCTTCACTCACATCAGTGCCTGAGATCTATGTACACAGAATTTTTTTTATTGTTTTAAATTATAACATGTAGCAATTTTTACCAAGTATGAACTGTTACCCAGGTCAGCTTTCCCAGGATCCTTGGCTGTTCACACACCACCAGTAAGAGCTTATACTTACTATTCATCATGATTAAGATGATCAGAATGACAAGGCCTCATGAAGCTGGGAACTGTTTGTGTCTCAAAGAGACAGATGTATTATTATTATTATTGCTTTGAACCTTGTTGGTGAGTGCTGCTCAGTTAAATAATAGATGCTGCTAAAATAGTTCATAAAATGCTTACAATTATTCAAAGAAATCATTTTTCTGCTTTAGCAGTTTGACACTGGTGGTTTTCAATCAATCTTCGTTACTGCTCAGGATTAATGCAAATTATAATGCACCATTCTTACTATGACTTTCTACATGTTAGCATAAGATATTCATAGTTGGATGAGGCTGATAAACAGTTTATTATGTTACATTATAACCCAATCTAGATGCATTCTAGCGCACAAAGACTTAAGAGCTAACTTCTTCCAAATATCCCCTTTTTATATAGGCAGAACATTCCATGTTCCTACAGTCAGACGTTTAAAGCTAACATAATCTTATAAACACAGATTAAAAAAAAAAGCAATGATAGCAACCAAGCAGTGATTTTTTTTTTTTTGGGCCATAAATTTGGTTCAAAACTATCTGCGCTGTAGATATTTGGGGAAACAAACGTGTGCATGTACAGTCAGACTTGGTTAAAAACTGCAGAATATCAGTGTTAAATCAAGATGACACTGCCTTACTCCACCCCTCTCTTATTCAACGGTGAAGGAAGGGTGGAAAAAAACGTATTTTTAGTTGGTTTTACTGAATGTTTAGCAAGGGAGTGTCTGAAACGAATGAGGTTGGGAGAAAACAAATCAATTAAAATGGCAGTTAACTTTTACTGCCTCTGCTGCTGTCATTAATCTGTTAATCAGTTTCACAAAGTGGTACGTTCTACACATATTACGACATACGGAGCTCAGAAACATCATGTTGATGGATGTAGTGGGAGTGGAGGAATACAAGGAAGGCTTTATTTACAAGTAAAACATCCTCAGTGGACATTCAGGCGACACGAGTTGAGTCTTCAACCTTGAATAATGCATTAAAAATGGATGGGTTGTTCATTGTATGTCTGATTAAAAGAAACGATTCTTATAATTAATTAATAAAGCTTACTATAAACAATTAAGCATGTTGTTCTTTTTGTAAATTTTGTTATTGGTTTCAGACAGTGAGTTAAAATGCACAATTTTGCTTCTGTTCAATTACAGGCAAATGTAGCATTTGTAGCAACAAACTAGCATTTTATTCCCCTTGTTGATTCCCCTGCTGATATCAATGCACTAATTATTTTGTACTGGGAATGATGTGATTATCTTTAAAACAAACTGGAATGATGCTCTACTTTATAGTCTTCCACTTTTTCAAGCTAGATATCCAATACACACAACTTCAAACAGTTTTTTTGGATTAAAAAAAAATCTAAAAGAGCACACAATATTAGACAAAAGTAATCTGAAATGTTGCTCATTTTCTCATTTTTAAGTGTTAAAATTATTTTTTGCCATCTGAATGTTGGTTTACTTTTTGGGAAAAAATGACTACATGTTGAAACCTTTTGTGGATTTTTGTTGTTGTTGTTGTTGTTGTTGAGGTTATTTGTTAGGTTAGAGAAGTTGGTGAGGACCACACAATTGTTATTTAGGCCTTGATGACTAGGATGGTGTACTTTCTTTTTCCCATGACCGTATATATACACAAAGACACAGATGGGTGACACATTAAAGAGAAAAACAACAGTAAGTGTGGTTACTACAAGAGTTCGTCATGGATTCTGGAAACTGTATTAGACTGGTGAACTGTTATTTAAACAGATACTCTTTCATCTGGTGTTTTGACGACGGTGGTCGAGAGTGCTGTCTAGCATGTCACTCCAAAACCTAATAGGTATTCAGTTGGCCTGAGAACCGGTGGCTGCGACAGCCATTGCATAGGATTTACTAGGAAGGAAGTGGTACTTCCTTCCAATGGGACATGTGGACCCAAAACATGCCAGCAAATCCAAGCCACCAGTTTTATGCCTACAGCATTAATGTGCCAGTAAAACACTTCCACCTTTTCTTTTTTTTTTATTCATTGTTACAAAAAAAGGTTTATGATCGAAACATGATCCGGGTTGTCTTGAATTTTATCTGCAGAGTGGACGAAATGCATCAAGATCTCCAAATTTACAATTTACAATTCATATCCATTTATTAAAATGTCTTTTAACAATAAATATTCAATGTAGTAGTCGTGCTCTCCTTAGTGGACAGCATTGTTTGTTGAACAATGTTGCATTTTAATATGAATATTTCAGTCAAGCCTTAGTTCTTGGCTCTAGCAAAAACTGATTTCGTCTGCTAAATATGAAAATAAATCCATGGTGAGCATCAAGCACAACAGTTTACTAGTTTACAGTTTTGTAGCAACAGGATTGTTAATTATGCTGTTCCTGACATCTTGATATACTTTATAGATGGCAGCATGAATGTCAAAAAGAGAAATCCAATGATTCAGTCCAAAAAAATACTCCTAGGCACAGAACAGTGGAGGAAAACTGCAAAACAAAAAAGCTGTACAGTCAATAAAAAGTCTGATTTGTAGGTGCTATGAATTATGTAATTGTTGGGAGATGTTTTCCCTTGTTTGTTGGTGTTTTAATGGATACCTGTTGGAGATTTAAAAAAAAAATGGGTATAAGGTTTGTTTTTCTCTTTGATTTTATACAGCAGTAAATACTGCAAAACTGTTTTTAAAGAAACTACACCTTCAATAAAATCACTGTTATGACACAGAACATCTCTCCAGTGCTTTGGTGCTTTCACCAGTCAAAAAATATAAAGTTACAGTCTGAAGTCAGTTTCTACCATTAAAAAGTTTGTCTGATGTTTTTGACACATGAGCTGACGAGAGAAAACCTCTTTCTCATATGTCGATGATGACGAAAATCTCTGGCTTCTCTTTGTCGTGTATCTGCATAGCCGAGTAGGTAATAGCTTTCACTTCTGTGCCCTGTGAAGAGATCATTCACTTTTATTTATTTCTTATTTGTTCCAAGTAGGATTTTACAGGCAACTGTAGTTGTTCACACCTCTGCTGGACCACTGGCTATCTAATACACTACAATTCAATTTTATGAACTACGTTACATAATAGTGAAACTATTTCAAAGAAAAAAGAATCCCCCATCACCTCCAATATCTGTGCTTTAACCTGTTCTTGAAAACAATAATTAAAAAAATTATGGTTTTTGTCAAGTGAATAAATGGTGTGGCCCGTTTTATTGTCTTTAGACAACGTTCCTGACCGAAGGGTTACATCAGCTCTAGTGTAAACGAATGTCTGTAGCATCCCGACAGTAATGTCTGAAGAATCCCGGTCATGTGTCAGACTAAATATTTTAGTCTAGTACCCAGTATGTTCTCGTGAAGGAACTTACGTACTTGTGGGTGTTTTGCCAGGTTGAACTCCTCGCCCCAACTGCAGGATTAAAAAAAAAAAACAAAAAACATATAAAGTGCTGGAAAATAACTTAAATGAAAACACAGAACCATGAAAATATAATACTGACTGCATTGGCATTGACCCATTTTTCCTGTTTCCAGCACATCAACTTTGAGAACCGACTGGACACTTGCTGCCTAATATATCTCAACTCTTGACAGGTGCTATTGTAACGAGATAATCAATATTATTCACTTCACCTGTCAGTGGTCATCATGTTATGGCTGATTGGTGTATTTTAGCTGTTTTACGCCTGTATGAAACTGAAATACTGTATATTTGAATACCCTGTGCCACCATAATGGTAAAGTTGGTGGAAATAGGAGAAAGACTGGATTTCATCGCTCCATTACCTGCACAGATTTTGGGAAATGTATCCGTCTTACTGGAAACAAAGAGACATCTCTGTCATTCTTGTAAACATACTGCAGATTAGGTGAGCACAGATTTCCTGTAATAGGTGAAACTTATCATTCCTATCTGGAAAATTTTCCTTCTTTTGTACTCTCAGGCTAAATATGGAATGATTGTTTAACCTCAGTGTTTTTTTTTATTAAAGCTTAGCAACATGGTCTTTCCTGTAGGTGACAGAAAAGTCCAGCGCGAAAACTCTTCCAAGCACTCTGGCCATAAATGGCTGAATTGTGGGGTAAAACAATAATTCCCCATTCATGGTCTCTACTCAAACAGTGTGCTTCCTGTGTACTGGGTATCCTTCCTGAAATCTTCATATCCTCCCACTTACTGTTCATTTAAGGGAAGGCACCTGTCTGACACATGGTGCGTGTTCCCTTAACTATCCCCTAAAGAAACAAACCCAAAAGTGCACTGCTTTGTCTTCTTTGCAGACTGACTTAGCCGGTCCAGTTGCCGGAAAAAAGGCGCCATTGTTCAGAGAAAGTGGAAAATAAGAAACCTATTCATTCATCCACCCCAGCAGAGAGCTGCCTAAAATGTACTCCGTGAACTCACCCAATAGAGCGAATTCTGAAGCGCATCCGATCTAAGTGTAACACTTTCACCTCCTAGAAAATAGAATTATAAAATTATAAACAGGATCACTGGTATTAACGACATTCACATAAAAAAAAAATAAAAAATTAAATTAAGTGTTTGCAGCTATGATTGGTGGTTCAGTGGAAAAGTTCAAGCATCCTGATTACTTTTTTTTATACACTAGAGACTACTTCTCATTTAAATATGAGATTCTCAGAAACGGTGTGTGTGAAATACCCGAGGAATGAAAAAGACATCGGCGCTGAACTTGAAGAGCCAGTCATCTAGGAAGTGAAAGAGAAGCGATTCCAGATCATCACCTGTGAAAATACAGACAGACCTGTTATTGTTAAGCCTTGCTGGTACTGAGTAAACTGGAATTGATTCACATACAAGTCTTAGAATAAACAGAGCCTCTTCGAAGCCCAGTACTGCTCGGGAAGGCCACATCTGAGGAGGCCACATCTGGGGAGATCATTCAGCCCCTGCCTGCCTATGAACACACCTGAGTCTATTAGTCTCTTAGAATTTTTCTTCTTCATACAAGAGCTTTATCATTGGGTGTTTCTACCAAAGAACTGCTCTTCAGTGAGCAGCTGTATTGAGGTCATCTCCTGATTCATCTCACCGTTTTCATCATCCATACTGGGCTTATCTGTGTTATTTTGAAATCAGAAAAACACTGTGATGGTATTAATACCATTGACAAAAGACCATGCTCTACCATCAGGTTTGATTGTGCTGCGGTCATAGGAAGAAGAATGAGTCTGGCTCAGAGAGAAACAGAAAATGGTACTTCCTGAGATACAATTCTTGCATCAAAACAGCTCACTGACACAAAGGGGTTCTGCAGGTCCTTTCACACATTGTATTGTGCCATGGTATTGACACCATGTGATTCATTTTCAACCTCTGAAACTCCCAGTGAAGGTGTAATCAAGCGTAGTGACCTCTGCCCAAACTATATAAAAGTCGTAGAATATTTTTGCCAAGAATTAAATGCACACTATGTCCTTTTACCCCAAAATGTAGCTGACCAGCCAAAAATATCTTCTGTGCCCAAACCTTGCTTTTTTAGCTTTGAACTGGAGCTATGAGGCTAATGCTATAAACAAGCAAGGTAAGTCCAAACATTACGGGAAATGCTTACTGATAATTCTTGACTGCATTATCTCAGTAACGAAACCTAAATACCAAATACTAATGCAAAAATCCAAGCCATATGCCTGTGTGAGCAGAGACTTCCTAACACAACACAGGCATTGTCTTAGGATAAACAGTAAGATTTAGCTTGCTGTTAGCGTAGACAAGACCTTTACTCTTGTCTGCTGAAATAGAATTGCTTAAATTGGCATTCCTCCTGAATTTGGTGATACAATCTTCAAGAACTATTTCGTCAATACAAGAGTCAATGGCAATACTCGGGTACCATTCTCAATGCTGCAACTCTCTTATTCATTCCAGTCTTCATAGTTTGGAGCTAGTGGTGCTTATCATCAATAAATCCCAGAAGGGAGTAGTAACTCTATGAATAGGAGTAGGCCATGGGAGCCTGGAATACCTCCACCATCTTCTTGTAATTCTCCCTCCACTCCTCCTCTGCTGAGAAAATACAGATTAAATTACCTACCAATCTCTGACTAACTCAGAGTCCCATCTATCTTTAGTCCCATCCAGGGACATACACAATTTTGCAGGAAGAATGTGCCTCTTACAGTAGGAGTAGGTGTATGAAAAAGGTGTATACTTTGAACATAGCAACGGCTATTTATTTTAAACATTACATACTTTAGAGCTTCTGTTGGGTTTCTAAACAGCCATTCTGTCATGTTTTCAAAAGAAAATGCCATCAGATTCAGTGTCTTATGGTAAATTAGCCTCCTGAACTGTACACCTACATTGACCTTACATTGACTCTTATGACATCATCTCACACTCACACAACCACACAGCCACACACACTCTCTCTCACCTTCTGATTCAACTTCTATAGTATCAGTGGGTTCTACTGTCTCCGTATCAGTCATATAGCCAAACATGGCCATGGCACACTGCTCAAATGCCTCCTCCAATGAGTCGCCCCAAGAGTGCAGCCTGAAACCCAAACACAAACCTCAGTACTAAGCTTACTTCATAAGCCTGAGATCATCATTTCCTATTAGCCAATGAAGTAAAACGCATGTTAGTCCAAACTATTAGTCATTACTAATAAGTCATTAAATTAAAGGATGAGTGATATGACTCGAGATTCTTTGCAGAAGCTAATGGCCCTGAAATGTTCACTTACTGGACATCTGCAGTGTGGTCCAGATCTAAAATAAATAAAATAAAATAAAATAAATAAATAAATAAAAAACACACACAAAAGAAATCAGACATACACATTTAATATTACACAATATTCACTTTTTTGAACAATGCACAAGGGTCATTCAGCCAAAACAATGTTTGATACAGATTTATTTCAGGCAACTAAAATAGACCATGTGATCATAAACATTCCCAGACAAAGTAAGTTAAATAAATTTATATTTATATAAATTATAAAAATGGGGTTTGACCTGGGAAAAGCTCTAAGACAGGGACAGAACAGTGAAACATTTAACATGACTTAACTTACAAAACCAGTGTTAAAATGAACTCATGCTACCTTATGTCACCCTTATATCATTGCAGAGACACTCTTAAAAAAACACCACCTGTACGTCATTTTTGGGGCTGAATCTTTTCCATTGCTAGCGTTAAAAAAATTTGCCTCATTGTCCATCTGGAACATGAGACTATCAGACTGCAGCAGGAAGGGAACTCAGGGCAAGGCTTTACTCTTATCATACACTATCACAGGACATGGGGCCTATAACATATTACGAGGGGCCAAGCACCAAGGGTGGCACCCTACTGTTATTCTATATTTTCTTCTTCTTCTTCTTCTTCTTCTGGCTAGGGTGTCTATGGGAACCCATTGAACCGTCTAGGAAAAAGTTATTAAATTTGGCACACACTGATTTGGGAGGGTCTAAGGAACATAAAATCTGGAGGCGATTAGAGTAATGACTAAGTCTGGCACTTTGCAGTGAGTCGGATCATATAATTCGGTACAGTAATATGAGCCGACTCTTTCGGCTCATTCTTCCATCTTCTTCTTTTTTTTTTTTTTTTTCCTAAACCAGACACTTCGCAATATTATGACCACTGATTAGCCAAAGATGAGCAACTACGGCTGAAACTGTTTCATGAAATTTTTCTACCTAATTAACTAATTAAAAAAATAGCATTACCTTTAATTGCACTATATAATAAAGAAATAATTGCAAAACCAATGAGCAAAGATAGATGTGCATTCGTAACAAATACAGTAAGCATCCCCGCATTAAGGTTATCGAGCTTGCTGTACCTGTGCTTCATTAAGATTTATTACCCATTTAGTTCCTGATTAAAAACAAATAAACAATTTATATATGCGAGTCGACTCACAACGTTCAGCCAAAAGAGTCGGATCAAAGAGTCGACTCGTTGGTAAACGACACATTTTATTTCAGAGGGGTGGAAAGTGCATTGTGATGAAAATTTAAGCAGAACATGAATTTTGTGTTTTAAGTGATTAAATCATTTTTTTTTCTTGGATAGTCTCCAATGTAAAATTCTCTAAATTCACTAAAATCAACCTGCCTAAACACATTCACAGACCAAATTAACTTAAAACTGCGCCAATCTGGCAACCCACTGAACAAAGTTCGGAATTATCCATAAAATCTTCCCCACTTACATTCATATTTCTTGTTGATAGCTGGATATTTGGCTTTTATTGCCTTTTGGGCCTCGGTAAGGTCAAGCTCTCGATCATTCATTCTCCTAAAATAAAAATATTACTTAGATAAGCAGTTGTTCAGCTGTACTTCCGTAATGACGCACGCATGCACTTCCGTAATGTGAAGCAAGCGACAAATATTCACGTTTTTATTTTTTAACATAAAAGTCACATGTTCACCATGGACCAATAAATAACTTTTACAACAAAACACAGTACAAACAAAACCCACGAAGTGAAATTAGCGTTGACAATGTGATACATATCGACGAGATACATCGGAAGAGGTCTCCATATTTCTCCCCAGCCGAACTGGATGTGCTTCTGCAAGCGTGAGGCGAGTACGAGCACATATTTCGGAAAGAAAACAACAGCTACAGCGGCGAAAGAGAGAGAGAGAGAGAGAGAGAGAGAGAGTTAGCTTCGGAGAAAATAGCTGCTCGAGTCAATGCGTAAGTTTAAGTAATTCAGTTACTGTAATTTAATTTTCACTTGAAAAAGTAAGGGATTACTCTTAATGTTTCTGTAATTTAATGGAAGTAACTTGTGATGCAATTACATGAAATACAGAATTGTATTTACGAATTAAAAGTGCAGGTTTGTGGCTATTCTTGTATTGTGGTTGAGGTTGATATGGGATTTTTAAAGCAATTAGTTGCACCAAAAGAATGAATGAGGTATTTAAACACCGCTTCCACTTTAAAAAGGGGAGGAGACTGAAAGAAACTCCGGGTTTAACGAAGAAACCGTGCTCCTGACCAGGTTAGGCTCACAGAGTAAGTTGCCATGGTAACTGACTCAGAGTATCGGCTACCTCTCTTTCAGAAACCGGCTTGACTTACCCTGCTCTCTCGGGTTTGAGATACCTCCGTGTCAGGAAACAGAAAACCCAGAGTTTCCCACATTTCAGGGTTATTAGGTTATTATTAAATTATGATATAATGTTTGTTTTGTCAGACATGTTCTGTAGGTAAAGGGTGGGGAACCCGAAAGTGTGTTTATGTGTCAGTTAGCTGTGCTAGATAATAGATTTTACGGTGGGAGCTATTTATTTATTTATTTATTTATTTGATTTATTTGAACATTTTGAAAATATAAATTACACACACACACACACACACACACACACACACACACACACACACACACACATATATATAGGGTGTCTAAGACATTTGCACAGTACTTTATATGTGTGTGTAGTTTTCTCAAAGAAACATACAACCAAATGTACATAATAGCAACAGGGGGCTACAGTACACAACTTCAGCACAAATTATAACACTGATGTACTGAACAAAGTACACTTTTCTAATGAGAAGATGGAAAATGAAAACTTGAAAAATGCGATGGGTTTCTATTTTTACTTTGCTATTATTTAAAATGCAGTAAACTTCTCATTAAGCTAGCTAAACAAGCGCTGGATGCCTGGAAAATAGCTTTTGAATAATTCACTTGTTGCGAGTGAATCGATTCTTTAGCAGAATGGGGCTTATGGATTTGCACTAACAAAGTTTAAAATGTACACTAAGTGATACACAGTCTGTTTTCACGTGTGTTATTTAGCCCAACGACATTGTTCTTGTATATTTGTTTCAGCATTATAGTGTGTATTGAGTGCGATGAAGGACAAGAGTTTTTATTGAACATTTACACTTTCTGTAAGTTCAAAAATTAAAAAAAAAAAAAGTTTTAACTTTATTTTCATAAACTGTAATTAAAGGTTAGGATAATATTCCATGCAATGAGTGATATTTTGAGTTGAAATATAAGGTGGGTGTTGCAAATCATTGATTTGTGTTCCTGCAACCATTTTATATTCTCTGCTTCCAGCTTGACACAATTTGGACAGTGCAGAGATTTATGATTAAAAAGTTAAAAGAAATGGAGTTGAACGATGAGAGATCTGATTAAAATGGAGGAACTGAGCGATTTTGAAAGGGAGAGGACTGCAGCAGGATCCTCCAACGGCTTTGTGAGAGTAACTCTGTGCCCAAACACAATCAGGAAGGGAAAACTCTACCCAAACATTGTCTGAGGTCTTTGTGTTTGTGTGAGTTAGAGGAAACTGACAGGGTGGGACATGTTTGCTGAGCTCTAAAATACCAGCCAAATGTCGTTCACAGGTCCAGTGGCACCGATTTAAACATGGAAGATTCGCCATAACAGATCTGAAAGCCAAAGAAACAAAAACACAGCGCAAAAAAATGTTTGCGTGTGAACTCTGCGTTGTGGAGTATGTCCGTAAAGCTAACCTCATAACTCACATGAGGATCCACACAAGAGAAATGCCATACAAGTGTGAACTCTGTGGAAGGGGCTTCGGAAGCAGTGACTAGCTCAATGACCATATGGGTACACACAGAGGACTGGGACAGGAATGGTCTGGTGAAAAAAGAAGAAAAAAGAGGAAGCAGTACACTTGTAACCACTGTGAGAAGACATTTCAAAGCAACAAGGGTTTCCAAAGTCACATGCGCACACACACACACACAGGCGAGAGACCTTACCCATGTGCTATTTGTGAGAAGCACTTCTACAATGAAGCCTGTCTTAAAAGGCACGTGGTGTGCCACTGGGGTGACCGGCCGTACACGTGTTGTGAATGTGGACACAGCTTTAAGCGCTTGGGAACTCTTAATAAGCACAAGCACATTCACGCTGGAGAAAAACCCTATTCATGCAGCATCTACAGGAAAACGTTTCCCTGCTGATCCAGTGTGTCAGTGCATATGAAAGGTTACTGCTGTCAGAGCTCGGGAGATGCAAAAGTCACTTTATGTGACTCATCCTGCAGCATCAGAAACTATGTAAGCAAATTTATCTGAGATACTGAAGGCAATCTGAGGCGAATGTGTAATGATCTAGGAGTCTTTGTATGAGCAATGTAACCAAATGCAAATACACTATTCAGAATAAACAGATACAAATACAGATATGAATATGAGAATATGATAGGAGGTGCAAAAGAAGTTTCACAGGACATCTGGTTGAGACTTGAGATCCAGCTGGAGTAGAAAGTAATGTGAGTAGGAGGTTTTTACTTTCATGCAGCCATGAGTAAGTGGTGAGCAGATAGTACGTCCTCAAGACAAAGAAAGAGTTATTAACATGAACATGATACATTTACAGCATTCATCCTTAGTAACTGCCTGGTCAGGGTCGTAGTGGTTTAAATTAGGACACTGGTTTTCGGAAATAGAACCAAATACAACTGCTAGGAAACATCATGGGCAGGTACAAACTAAAATAATAACTGCAGGAATTAAAAACTGTCCCATGCACATCTTTAGTTGAGACCAATTATTAACTGGAGTGATTCTGAGAAACTGTCAGAGCCAGAATTCACACACCATGCTGACAGAGCTGACATTTCTGTCAAACAGTCCAGTTTGGGTTTACATCTGGATACGGCTACTTGGAGCACTAACAAGATACATATATATAATTTGCGCTACACTCCTATTATGTGCAATGTTAAAATAGCAGTTATAAGATTCCTGTAGTTGTTATTTTAGCCATGTACCTCCAGTGAAAAACTTTAAAAAAGAAACTCTGGCCATTATGGAGTATTTTAATTAATCAAAGCATAATCTAATGTGTGATCAATGTACAAGACATATATGGTAACCAAGACATCTACTATAATCTTTTAAACTTATGGTCAAGAGTGTATCCGTCTCTTATGTAAGCAAGAATGTGTTTGTGTAACCAAATATATATAAAGACATGTGCCGGAAGGGGTTTGGATTGTGTGCAGAAAGGAATGTGCCTATATATAAAAAACAAAGTGGTTGCTCTCACGCCACCATTGGAAAAGAATCATGGGAAACGCGTACTGAGACTGAGTCCGGTAGTTGCTCCTTGGACAAGCTCGGCTTTATTGGTTTGTAATAAAGTTTATCTTTTGACATTAAAACCCTGAGGGTCTGAGAGTGTTTTTCTACAGAAGGAGATTCTACGACACCCTCAGACATGTCGTGGTTGACTGACTAATTCTGGGAAATTTTATTCCTTTTATTTTGTTGTTTTGAACTGGAGGAAGGTGAATGTAAATGATGTACTTGTTCAGTATCTCTGAAAGGTTTACTTGTGTATTTTCTGACACTCTATGACTAAGAGATAAATTGGGACTTATGACGTAAACGGCCCTTTAGATTTCGAATTAGATTTAGAGTCGTAATGAACAAATCAGATGAGCCTGTGGTGAGGAAAAAATATCCCTAAGATGATATGAGGAAAAAAACCTTGAGAAGAATTAGACTCAAAAGTGAGTCTGTCCTCTTCTGGGAGACTGGGATTATAAATTATTACAGTGTACAGGTATATAGAGAGAAAACACAGTTCTGTGTTGAAAGTCTATAGAGTGTTGTGTATTATTCACCACACCCTTCATGGAATAACTCTTTCGTCACTGTTCCTGTATATAACGCACATCACTGTATGTAAATAAGGACATACGTTATGAAATATTTTGTTTGTACTTCACATATTTTTCTACTTGAACCAAAAATGTTTATGTGTAATGACAAAACTGCACTTACATAAATCATTAAAAAGACAAAATTTAAAAGACACAAAAGTGAAAAACAAAGGCCTTGGATCATTGTGGGGATCGTGAGCCAAATCCCATAGCTTTAAACTGCTCATGAATTAATTTATTCATCACATGCATGCAAATTTAATGCCCACTCCAGGATTCTGTATCATTTTGTGTTCCCCTTTCCAAGCAAAACAACAGCACACAGTACTTCAGTTTTCTTTATTGGTTTGTTTACTTGTGACTCTCTTGTGTTAGAAGATCATATCCTTGGGCAGCTTAATGTTTGGGTGGAATTGGTGCCACGTGGGTTGACGTTAGTTTTCTATCTGGCCTAATATGAATTACTTTACATGTGAATTATTAAAAATTCATGGTCAGTACAC
>CM074947.1:27533773-27546977 GCA_037577455.1 Pangasius macronema | reverse complement strand
ACATACCTCATGACTTATATACGGAGTTAGGCTAATAATGACAACAGCCTATTAATTAGCTTAATAATGAGAACATAACCACGCCTTGATTAAGTTTCCTGTATGCAGAATGTCATTATTGACACTGACAGACATGCTAAACATGAAAAGTAACATTTTGCATTTTTGTGCGTTACGGTGATGTGCATATGAGAATTTCAGACCGCTGTTTATTTTTCGTTGTTGCTGTTTTACTTTTTATAAATGCTCGTTTTATTTGTTATATACAACAGGCAGGATGTTTGTTCGGTTTACGCAAACTTTTGCCCCAGTGCAGCGATCAGATCCCACACTCCTCCTTGCACAAGTGCACTAACACGCGGTGTGAAATGCTTATCCACCCTATGTAGTGCCCCGTTTGGATCATTTGGGATTCGGTGCGCGTTTCGGGTAACGCCGCGCGCACCTGCCGCGGAACTGCGCGCGCCTTTATTAATTCATGCGTCAGTCATTTAATCTGAGTCTGAGGATACAGTGCGGTGTTTCCCTCACAGCAGTGCGGCTTAAACTTCCCACTGTGGGGCTGATGCGGGGAAAACACAGGCTGCGTGTAATACTAATGTACGCAATGCCTAATTTTGCACGAGCAGGCTAAATAGATGAGGTGATCGTGTTTAAGATATCACCTACACATTAGAATATCGAGGTATTAGTACACTGTTAAAGCATGAATTTCTACTTCTGTTAGAAGTTAGATCATTGATGGATGCAGACTGAGACTGAAGAGTTACACTAAGAGATGATGCACTATAATGCAATATAATATACTTTATTATATTTCTGATCAAATATCAGGGACAGTGCCAAGGGAGACAGTGCCATCACATATTGTGGCTTCTTAAAATAATTTGACAGCTATTTTGTAATCATTATGTGATCATGCCAAAATTGTAGGCTAAGTAGGCTAATATTTCTGAAAGCTGCATTTCTTGGCACAGATGTCCTTTATGCAAAGTATTCAGCAGTGAACTCTCTTATTTCCTGGCTAGCTTGATATGGTAGGTAATATCACATGGCTTAAACTTGGTGAACTCTTCCATATACAACAAAAAATGCACGAGTTAGGAGATATATATGCTAATCATCATATGCTACTGGATGTCCACTGTAATATCAGCCTACATTAGTTTTGGCTAATCTTTCAATCTATTAATTTATAAAACTCTATTAATCTTTGCTCTTACAATATTCCTTGCATTAAGAAATTTATCAGCAATAATGGGTTTGGGTTTAATTATGTACGGTTGGTTTGGCTTTGGGCTATGCATAAAAATGAGGTATTATTTAAACAGTAATATGGGGTCAGTTGTCACATTGTGATGCTGACATAATTGGGTTGTGAATTAGAGAAAGCCGATTCGGCCTCCATTTTCTTCACTCCAGCTACAGCCTTATCAGAATTCAGAGTGGCAGCCAATACCTGATACATCCTGAGGGAGTAATTGCAGTATGCTTTAAGTTGTTGTAGAGGACAGTTTCACCATTTGGCAGACTTACATTTATCTCATTTATACAGCTGAGCAGTTGAGGGTTAAGGGCCTTGCACAAGTGTCCAGTAATGGCAGCTTTGCAGTGTTGGGATTTGATCTCGCAACTTGCCACTCGGTGGACCAACATCTTAACCACTGAGCTGTGGCATGACGATCAAATATCACATGCGTTCATGGCATGTATAAAAAGGGTCAGTAGACGTGTGTGACATGTAACTACGAAACAAAACAACTATTTTCAAGTTGTCTTCTTCAAAGCCATGAACTCAGCATTGACGCTGAAGCAGTAAAAGGTAATTATAGGTTAACTACAGTTAAACGTAACTTCATGTTATTCTTTGAATTTTATGTAATTGAACCATTACAATTTTTAATACTCTTGGTTTAGATGATAAATTCCAGTCTCTGTGGTGCTCCAGTCTGTAAAGTAAGAAAAAAAAGCAATGTGCACAACCAAACATCCAGCCAATCAGGGCAGAGAAGCATCTCTACTTGACGCAGCATTAATTAACGCAGCAAGCTGCACTAACATTCATGTGTTAGCTTTCAGGTGTACATGATTTTGGATGGGACACTGGTAGGGGTTATATTTGTTTCGATATTCAGCTACTAATTGCAATTGGCAATCCATGTTGCAGTTCTGGTTTGATAATGAAATGGATAAAAAGTTGTCAGTATTAACCTCTTAAATGCCCATGAGCTTTCAGTGCAGTTCTGAAATGGTTTACCTATTTAGCAGAAAGAGTGAAGCTGGAGGATACAGGTTTATATATTGAGGTGTTCAGTGCTTGGGTGGTGTGAAATTGCCATTCAGTATGGGATGCTTATAAAGTCTGCCTGCAGCGGCTGTGATTTCAAGTCATGATTTAAAAGTTGTTCTGCATCATAATGATGTCTCATACAAAGCCATAGACCAAAAAATATGTGAGTGCGTGTGTGTGTTTCTGATCTGAAACTGAAGCCCCACTCTGTTGGAGTATCTCGCATCATGATTCCCTCCAAATCTACTCTGAAAATGATTTTCTAGAGGCAAGCAGAGAGAGGAGAAGCGAGCAATCATTTGAAATGAAGCCTAGATATCTGGCAGGAATTTTGAAGGGCAGCCACAAATGAAATACTCCGTCACGGGGGGGTGGGGGGTGTGTGTGGGGGGGAGCGCTGAATCTCAGATACAGGGATGCGTTCCCAAACTCGCGGAGTAAAAGTAAAGATAAAGCAAATGAAGGGAGTGGAGAGCAGATAGACACGATGGGGAAATGGTGAATAGTCATGAACAATAATGACTCTTGCTGGAGAACCCTGTACCTGACACCTCTCTCTTGTTTGGTTAATTCATCTCTTTCATCTGCTGATCTCTCTCTCGATCTATCTCCCCCTCGCTGTGGCTCGTCTGCGTGAGGTCATTAAATCAGCCAGCTCACTCAGCCGGAACAGGGAGCGAATGAGAGTGGGGGCTCTGTGTGTGTGTGTGTGGGGTTTAGAAGATGGTGCCTTTGCCCGGCCTGTCCTTCTATCTCTGTGAGCCATCGTGAGAGAGAGAGAGAGATGGACAGACGTCAAAGAAGACCATAAATCATTTTAGAGGCGTTTTGGACATCTTTGACCTCATGGAAGTCAGTGTCGTGTCCCAGAAGCCCTACACATACTTCATTATGTGTGATTATGTGTGATTGGGCTGCTAATTGAGCACAGCTGTGGACTAGATATCATCTTCATACTCTGTGTGTGTCCGCTCAGAAATGACAGATTATTAGGATTGGGAAGATCATTAGNTATATATATAGGTATATGTAAGTTTATGAAGAACTATTGCTAGGAATATTATGTACCACTGACCTATGATCATCAGGACCCCTCTACGTTGTACACTTATGAACAGAGACCACCGCTGAGTAGGTATCGCGTGCTTGGCATACCATATTCACTACTGTTTAGGGGGAAAAATGAGTTTTCAAGGTTTTTAGATAGTTGAGGATTCTTAAGGGTATATTCAGAAATATTCACCATTTTTAAAATCCCCTCCTGCTTCTGAATAAATTGTGACCAATCTTGCTCACTCCTGTGTAGAGGTTGTTCTGTTTTCCAAAGTATAAACAGTTTAGTCATTTTAGTATGCTGTAAACACGTTGCACAGTGCCACATGAGCAGCCAATATGCTCCCGTGTTAATGAACGTGTTTTTTTTTTTTGTCCCGTGAGCTTCAAAACTTGACTGCCTGCATGAATGTAAAAACCACCCGCTCCCATGACTTCTCTCCCGGCTCCTGCAGGGCCTCTAGCTCTGATGCAAAACCCTACTGCTTACTTTTATAAAAGTGTTCTTCTTGGAGCCGTCTATGATAGGGATGGAGAGATCTATTAGAGGGTTCTCCACAGGGATAAGAACCTGAAAGACCCTTAAGCATTCTAGGTCTAGTGTGTATAGGAAGTTTTGTAGTTGAAAAGTGTTATAAGAGAAGGCTTATAAAACAATAACTGAGTGTAAAATCAACCTGCAAGATAATACAAGTGACCGAACAGTAAAACACAAAATCAATTTAAAAACAATATACGCAGATTTTATTAATTTATTTTATGAGCTGAATTGCAGATTTATCTCAGGTTGCCAGGTGTGTGTAAATGTACAAAATTGGTAGATTATTATTTTCGGAGATTGCGTGTTTTCTCCTGCTGTGAATTTTGGCTCCGTGCACAGCAGTGATACCGATATGGTAGTGGGTGTTGCCATGGTTTGTGTGTATCAGGTTTTTAAACACCACAGTGTCACGGTTTGTTAGAGGTGCAATTCAAAACCCGAAAATATCCAGCTAACATTGGTGCAGTGGTCAGAAACTGACAGAAAGTGGTGAAGGACAGAGGACTGTTAACACACTGTGGCTTTAATTCTATAAGTGTACACCTACAAGGTGGAGCCACAGTGTGGGTGTGTCTAATAAAGTGAGCAAGAGTATAGTAAGTATATAGACTGATACATTCGTACCACCTACACACACACAAACACACGCACGCACACAGAGTGTCGGTGCTACGCTGGGAATGATCCACCAACTGAGTTTTATCTGACCAGTGATGGTTCATGTCCACTGATGGACGGTGGGAGACGATGACTTATAGTTCTGAACACTATAGAACATTTTCCACATTAAATCTTTTTGATTACTGATATTGTTTCTCTCAACGTGGCTAAGCATGATGTATTACACTGATGCATGCTTCCTTGTGAACTGGGTGAATTGTGTACAAGTTTTGAAGTTTTATAGGGAGAGACAGTAGAGTGGAAGTTGTGTGAGAAAGGTCCTTTGCAAACGCCCTCTCCTGCTCTGATAGAACTCAAAACTGCAGGATTTACGGCCTTCAATTACGGCCCGGCTCATAAATAATCAGAGAGAGTCTGACCATAATACCCCTTCACTCTTGGCTTTACGGCATGACAAATCCTCGTTGTCGGTATTTATGTACTGGCTGACAGCTGTGGGGAGATGTGTTCGTGTGTGTGTGTGTGTGTGTGTGTGTATGTGTGTGTGTGTGTGTTCCAAACCCTTAACAAGAACTTTTAAGACTACTAATGATGAAATCTCACACGCTGCACTATTTCTACTACAGGAAAGAATGAAAACACTTGTAGCAGTGCCAATTTGTGGTATTATTTAAAAACAGTGATGCAGTTCCATTCAGTACTGAGGCTGTTCTTCCCATTATGCGTCTTTTCTCATTCATTCATCTTCAGTAACTATTTTATTCTGGTGACGGTTGCGATGTAACGCTGGGAGTGAGGCGAGTAGACACCTGGATGGGAAGCCAGCCCATCGCAGGACATCATGCACACACGTTCACACACTCATTCACACCCAGGGGCAATTCAGAGTAGCCAGTGGGAGGAAACTGGCGAACTCTGAGGAAACCCACGTGAACTGTAACCCAGACTTAGCTCTGATACGAGGACCCTGGAGCTATGAGGTGTTGGTGCTAAATACACCCTGTGTCTCTTTTCCTTTGGTAAACTGGAACACTGAGTGTCTTCTTGCGCCAGTCTTTTAAGTAGTAATGGCCTGAATAGTGAGGCTGTGTCTCCAAAGCAAGCAGTAGCATGTTTCAACCAAATGTTTCAGCAAACATACAAACTTTACATGAGCTAAAATGACTGTTTATGTCCTATGATGAAGGTTCTTAGTTCTTGGCAAATGTGAATGTGATTGAACCTAATAACAGGCAGCTCAAGGCCAATAGGAACCAAACAAGTCCAAACAACTTAAGAAGCATTAGAGAAGTGTGAACTTCAGCACATACTGACGATCTGTTTTACTGGGCAGTGGTAGCTCAGCGGTTACGATGTTGGACCTCTGATCGAAAGGTTGAGAGTTCAAGTCCCAGCACCACCGAGCTGCCACTGCTGGGCCCTTGAGCAAGGCCCTTAACCCTAAGTTGTATAAATGAGATAATTGTAAGTCGCTCTGGTAAGGGCATGTGCAAAATGGATATTTATCTCAATTTAGCACAATTTAACATCTCAACTGTCCAATCATAACATTGTTAAGAAATACCAATCTCATCGCAGGAGCAAAAGAGAAATTAGGCTGTGTTCATCTTAACTCCGAAGTGGGAAGTCTGAACTCAATGCGGAGAAAAAATATGGATACCGCCTTGATGCAAGTGTTTTGTTAGCAACAAGCAGGCCAGCTAATATTATTGCTCCTGAGGTCATGATGTATTTACTTTCTCAAAACTGTATGGTCAGATTTAACCAACTAATGTGCCTGTTGATTTATCTAAAGTTAATACTACAATAAACCCATTTAAATTAAGTTGTATTTTATTTACTGTTGACAGTGTGACCCTGACACCATATGCTGGGCTCTGGGTTGAAGAGACCTTCCCAGCTGTCCAAGTGAACGGGCGTTTTCATTTTCTTTTCTAGATATAGGTGAGAAATTGTGAGCTTTAATCAAACTCAGCATGTTATTGGTCTTTCAGATTGGTAAGAAGATTTTTCAAGCAGCTAAAAACATTTTACTGCAATTATCAACTGAGTAAAAAGTTGTATAAATGATGAAATAAGAACAGATCTTGGAACTGAACTCAGACTTGTGCACTCTACAGTATGTCAAGGTCAAGAAAACGTGTTAAGCAGGACTCTTCTCCCCTCACTTGATGACTTTATTGCTCCTATCAAGCTTTGCACTTGATAAGTAAGTGCTCTCTTCTCCTTCCTCTCCATTTCCTCGCTCCTTCACAGCCTCCTGACAGTTTATTTTGTGGAGAAACGATAGAATAAACTCAAAAGCCTTTGTGGGATGAGCTATGAGACAGAGAAAACTCTTCTCTAACTCCCGTTTCTTCTGACGGCTCATTGATCCATGGTTTTTCGTCAGGCTGATGTGAATCACACTTTAATTTCATTCCTTCAAAAGTCAAAGCCAACACGACCACAGGCAGAAAGCAAGGCAGAATATTAGGTTTTATAAATATGTCAGTATAATACAGCGAGGTGTACGTTTCCAGCACATTCCTTGGTGCAGAAGGGATTTAAACGCTTCACCTCTGCACACAAGTGAAGGTATTCCATCAGAGCGTCATGTTTTATTAAAGGTTCACCATTTAAAAAAAAAAAGACAATTTTTCTAAAAAAAAAAATCTCAGATTTAATGTAATTATTAATCATTTTTCAATTAGTTTCACTGTAGTTGCTCAATAATTCATCGTATTTACTGGATAATATGCTTTAAGATAAATAATTGAGTGATAATAATGGGAGTATAAAGTGGTTAATTAATTGTCATGGTTTCATTCTCTTTGTTAATATACCTTCCCGATAATGTACTCCACCAACACTTACAAAATGGTACCAAAGTCCAAGAATGGTTTTAGTTTTATTAAATATGATTGTATCAGATGAAATTACTAAAAATCTTTGAAACATTCTTCTCTAAGTGATAAAAGTTTGTCTTTGCTGACTGAAGCTAGAATGGATGATAACACGTAACACACATTGAGAGTGTACTCAGTAAATTAGCCTCAGTGTTCAGTCATTAAGAAACACCAACAATTAAAATGAAAATGTGCTTGAGAGTGGATCCTCGTGTATGTAGCTGTATGTAACGAAGTCTTTCAACCAACTGGTTGTTTTAGTCTGCAAATTCTTTTGACCGACTTTGACCCAATCCCTTTAGGAAGTATGTCACGGTTTCCACCTTTTGTGTTTGCGTTCCCAAGGCAAAGAAAAATCATATGCTTGTATTGTTTTTAATACTGTCTGTACCCTTCTCTCGTCATTGTCTTGTTGCCTAATTGTGTTCACCTGTTCTGTGTTTACTTCTGATTAGTCTGTCTGTTTATACCCTGTCGTGTTGATGTCTCTTCATGAAGTCTTACTGTGCGGTTTTGTCAAGTCCAAGCCTCGTCATGTTTCTATTTCTGATTTTCCTGTTTTAGACTCTCGTTTTTCTGATTATGGATTACGCTTGTTTAATTTCGCCTGCCTCCGTTTTTGACCCCTGCTATGGACTTGGATAAAGTTTCTTGGATATGTAACAATAAAACATGTACAGAGATTATACACTCACATCCTGTCTCGCACTGCATGTGCAAAGTATTTTTAATAGAATTTTGACTTTTTAACATGGGAGATTTGTCATGTCAATACGAAACAAGAGTCACCTTGCTTCCAACTAATTTACATTTCCTCCTGTGGACACATACCGACCAGACCTACTTTGTATACTTTGTAACAATCGAGACGAATATAAAATGTATGTATAAAATATATTATAATAATACAATAATACTAGTGTTGTTTTTAAATGTGCTTTATAAATGAGTAAACTAAACTGTATTTTCGTAAAAAAAAAAAAAAGAAGGCTTGGGATAATGGGACATTTTGGGGTAAGTAGTAAACAGATCATGAAGATGAAGTAATTTATACTTGCCATGTTCAATGACTGTAGTTGCACTGAAGTTTTTTTTTTAAATACTTGATCCACTCATAATTAGACTGCCAACAGCGGTCTTCATGTCCAATTCCCATCCACACTTTTACACCACACACTCTCTCTGCATTCTGGATGCCTGCAACACTCTCTCTCTCTCTCTCTCTCTTTCTCTTTCTCCCTCTCTCACGTCCTCTCTGAATTCATTCTGTTTTGTCGGAACAAAATGCGAAGAGACAAAGAAAGCACAGGCTCATTCGGTTAAACCTGGGGCTTGAGAGATGGCAGAGTAAGACTCTCTCCTGTTCTGATAATAGCCACCAGTGCAGCTCTTCAAAACACCTACACACAAACCTCGACACATACTGTATCTCTCACCCATTATCACATAGGTATGTAGGAAAACAAATGTACAAACTTGTCTAGATGCTCACAGTCTCACTTCGACTGATGTGGTTCCTCTCGCCCTCGGGACTTACCTGATTCATCCTGATGTTCTACTTTTGCTTCTAGGATGGTCCCACATGAATACGCAAATTTGCAGATTTGCACTTCTGAAAATGAAAAAAAAAATGTTTATGCCCAAGTCTTACCCTTGGGCATTAACTTTCAGCACACTTAGTACTATTTGACTTTGTTTAAGATTACCATCAGTCTAAAACTCTCTATTGGGTATGAAAATGTAGCATGAAAAACACACAGACGAAAGCACTGTGGTATAAATGAAAATTGTAAAAACTATAAAACATCCATGCTGCTTCTATAGTCTTTCCTCGTTCAGCATCTCCTCCTTCCTCGATTTATACCAAATGACTCAAATTGTTTGTTTTTGGAGGGAATAAACGATTGGTCTTTCACTGTGGTTAAGGCAACATAAAACTCTTACTTATATCAGCTAGAGAGTGAGGCTAAGTCCTGTCAAATACAATCCTACTGCAATCTATAACATCAAGTGGGAGTTTTTAGGTGGGATCCTCTTCTCAGGGGAGAGAGATTTGATTTCATTCGGTCGTTATTCTGAAGCAGCAAGCAGAGTAGTGTGACTTTAAAAGTCCTCAAAACTTTTTTTTTAGAGCTTCAGGCTGACGACAGTGTTTAAAAAATTAATTGATTGAGTGCTAACATCACCCCAACCAGATGGCTTTGGCAGGATATTAAGCTTTTATGATAGACTAAATTGAAAATGATTACAATTGGGCTATGTTGATAGCTCAAAGTTAAAAAGTTCAACAGCCCATGTAGAGGATTACTGATGATGTCGTTTCGAGTATCTAATATGCGTTTAGAGGTTGATGTTATTTTGAGGTCATCCGCAAGAAAATATGGAGAAAATGAAAGAGTAGTGAGGTTTTACTGTAGCCGCTGTGGGGAGAAGGAAGCGAACTCCAACTCAAGACTAGCAAAGATGGAACATAGAGGGTGAAACGGAGGACAAGTCAGGAAGTAGAGAGCGAATGGACCAAGAGAAAGAACGACGAGGTGAGACACGTTGGCTTTGACAGAGCGAGGAAAGAGAGTACGGTATCCCACTGTTCTCTCGGGTATTAGCCTATAATCACTGCAGGCTTAACTGGCTACTCGACCTTTTGCTCTGACTGTTCAGAAAATTGTAATTCACTACAGATCAGCCACAGGCAGAACAATTAGCAATTAAAATCAAATTAGTTGTAGACTTAACGAGACTCCAATCCAAATCACGCATCACTAAATTAGGAGAGGATAAAGCCACTCGATGGTGATTTTAACAGGGAAGACGTCATCATTCCACAGAGTCTGGACCGGGCCGCCTTCATGATGACTTCTGCAGTCATACAAAATGTAATAAATCGTGATGAAGAATTGATCTTGGCTGGACCAACAGTGAATGTAATAACCTGAGGAAGACGCTTCCTGTAATTGTCATTTGTGACAAAAAGATGCAGCTTGTCATGTTACAAAAAAAATGGAAAATTCAAACTCCTGTCCTGGTGTTAGAAAATATAAAGGAACCGAAGTTTGTATTTTCCAATTTCTTGGTGCTGACACTGGAGACTCCTTCCATAAATGTTACATAAACATCACCTCAGAGAACTTCACTATATCAATAATTAAATTTTTCTTAGTTAATGTGTTTCCGAGTTTACATTATATGATGCGTCCAACATAGAAGTCCTTGTGAATGAGTTCTTCCTCACGAATGATTTGCAGTTGGAACTACTGTCAGAGCTTCTGTTATAGAAAAGTACTGAGGCTTCAACAGCACTGTGGTATTGTTAGGAATCACATAATGAAAAATGCAACACTGCTTTTTTTCATCATGAGACACAAACAAAAATGGAGCTCGACATACTTTCCAGACTGTTTAGGGGCAGACAGCATGTGTAAAACTTTGGATGAAGTGGTTCAGAAAAAAAAATCAGACGCCATTCTGAAAAGTTTGTCTTCAATCTGTGTAATCCATTGCTCTCACCAAGTGTGTTTACATCTCTTTGCCATTTTGCTTTATACTATCTCTTGCCCAGTTTCTTCTTGAAATTGGATGCTTTAAGTCTTAAAAATCAAGATGCTCCTGACGAACCTCGACTGATTTAGGAAAACTTGAGATCGACACATTCACTGTCTCACACCACCAGCTCAATGGTGTGGACAAATGGCTGTCATAAAAGTGAAAGACAGGTAAAATCTTTAGCACATTTAAAATTTGCTAAGACACGAATCACTTTATTTCTTAATCATTTACTTTTTAATTTCTCAATGTCACAATATACTCANTTTCTAACAGTGTATGCTATGTAGTATATACTGTAGATGTACCATCGTGTCTTTAAAGTGTAACTTAAAGATGGTTTAAATCCTTTTCCTGTTATGGCTAAAGTTCTTAACCTAAACAGTTTAATCTTGATGCTAAAAGCAGTGCTAGCTCTTTAATTAAAGCTGTGTGCTCGTGACCAGGTTATAAGTTAAAATCCTCTGACTGTCGGTTGTGCCCCTGAGCAAGACCCCTAACCCTCCACTGCTCAGCTCTGTGCTTAAATTAGATTCGGCCTTATTAGTGGATGCTAATAATCTAATTAGGTTGCACAGATGTGTGTAGTATTACTTAAAAAAAAAAAACACTTGAGAAATGGGTAAAACCCACAGGAACAAGACCTCAAAGGACACAACGAAGAGGATCCAGTTACTTGAAGTTTACGTCCATAATGTAGAAGAGAAAAATGGTGCATATGAAAGAGTGTGCTTTTTATACTGGATATTTTGACTTTGATTTCTCATGAATAAAATGTTCAGTAATAGTTCAAAAAAATGTATATTTTGTCACTCCAGGGTCTTGGTGGGATCAGCATTAAACACTGAAGCTGATCTGAGAGAGCTGGATAGACTAGAGCAGAGCACTAAAGCGCTGGTAAAAATGAAGTAAGGGCTGATTGTCTCTGCCAGCACTATCAGAAGGTAGTTGAAAGACATTGGGGGATACCATAGCAAACTGTTAAACCATTAGTCGATGAATTGAAATAAAAAAGTGAAGTCGTTATAATTTCATTATAAGATACATCTTGAACGCAACTGAATGCCACATATTAATTATAAATATATACACACACAGTTTCACACAGCTACCTTTAAATCCATCCGCACATGTGGCAGACATGGCAGAGGCGTCGTTTAGGGTTTTAGGGAGGGAGGATGTGTGATATTGCATGCAATATTCAGAAATGATAAGCATGCACATGAAGTAGTTTTAGCCTAAAACTAAAAGCAGATTTTAAATGTGAAAAATTCGTCATCTTCTGAAATCCTCAATCATCGACAATGATTCTGAAATCCTAATTTCGTAATTGACGATGAAGAGAGTGATTGCATACACAACTCCACTATTTTGCACCTGCATTGAGACTAGCTTCAACTTTGTCCTCAATCAGCTGAAAACATGTCAAACTAAAGAGGAAGTACAACAAGCGTGCCTGTTGCAGTGTGCTGAAGTGTCCTGCATCTCTGTCATTTCTGCACTTTCCACAGAGCGACAGCTCGTCTTTCTGATTGAGACTAACGCTAACGCTATCTGTCACCTCGCCAGCATCAGCTCTGCCACCTTTCTGCAGCACAAACAGTGAGCCTGCTTTGGCATCATTTTTCATGCTAACTATGAAAAGAATCCGTGTGGAGTGTCTATTTCAGACATTACAGCAGACACTACAGTGCATTTGACCAGTTACTAGGCTGGGAAAAGAGCACTTTTGTCTTAGTTGAGTTGCATAAAGGATAAACAGCAATTTCAGAAATATTCTTAGAAATCTGCTTAGTTGACTAAGCATCACTCATGCTGTTTTCTGGTGTGTGTGTGTGTGTGTGTGTGTGTGTGTGTGTGTGTGTGGCAATAAGTGCTCGTGTCCCGTGAGGTAAGTAATAGTGTGGTTCCTTTAGTGTGGTGACCCTTTTTACTTTTGTTTACACTGACAAAGTCTCTCTCTCTCCCTCTCTCTCTATCACACACAAGCACACACACGCGCGCTCACACACGCACACGCACGCACACACGCATATACATATGCACTCCTCAATTCATTGCCAGGAACGTAGCTCAAATTCACATCAGACAGTGTCCTCCAACCAAACTCTATGAACTATGTAGCTTGCTAAGTTGCACGTGAAAAAGCGTGTGCTTTCCGTGGACGATTTACAAATGATAATTATGTGAATTACAAATGATAATTATTGAATTGCATGTGTATTTATGTGTGATAGCTGTGGCGAGTTCAGATATCTAACAGACTTC
>CM074947.1:27511620-27533614 GCA_037577455.1 Pangasius macronema | reverse complement strand
ACATGAGCTGTCCCTCTGATGTACTCGTTCCTAATCCTGTCCAACCTCGTCACTCCCAAAGAGAACCTCAACATGAAAGGAGAAAACAGTAATCATAAAATAACACAATAATTTGCACGTTTTTTTTTTCAACAATTTTTAGAATCCTTATTATAAAGAAACAGCTTAAAGTGTTAAAATGGCAACATCGAAACGGCAAATTTTCCCACATTTCAGTGACTACTTTCAAAAGAATGACCCCATACACTAAATATAAAGCTTTCCTGTCACTTTGTCATTGCTTTTGTACATTCAGCAAAGTTAAGCTTTTATCACATTAAGCACGTTAGGAAAAGGTGAATGAAAACCTTTTCACAGCTTCTATTTAAATGCTGTCAGAACCGTAGGCGCGAACGTGCCGCAAATACTTAACATAAAACCAACTTTGACACGGCAATATTGTCTTTATTTTTTGTCACATTTAATTGAGGCTGCTTTGAAAAAGGACGTACAGTACATATGGTGTATATATAGTGTATACGCTGTTTTATATTCATCTCACACACTACAAACACTCCTTGTTTGAGAATATAAGCATTGGAATGCACTGTTCTCTGAATGCATTACAGCCCGAGGATCGAGTAAGCTCTAAATAATGAATCAGCCGGTGGACAGCGAAGATCTCGTTTCCACCTATTGCTCTTTTAGTGAGTCATCTGCTGCGTGTCTGGCGCCCGGCGTTCCGCCACACTTCCCCACACCTGTCGCACAGTAACCGTAGTCCACCTCCTCGCTTTACGGCTTTCTTAGAACCCCTTTTAGCCTCCGCTTTAGTGCCTTATTAAGTGTCAGAGATCCCACCTTACACTGTCATTACAGCCCTGAATAGGATTATCCACTCTGTAACATTAAGACTGTGACACCAACGATAACCCTTTAGGGATCTCTTTCACCTAATGTGATTTTCACCGCGTCGCTATGAAATTTCAGGCAACTTCAGGCACAGTCTCGGGAATTCTGACAGGATAATTTGTCCCATTAATAATTCAACCTCATTAAAAAATGCTTTACGTGCCTGAATTCATTTGTCTATTCAACATCATATTCAATCTAGTCAACAAATCCAGTTATTATTACAGAGATTGCACAAATAACTTTCTTACCTGCATGTATGGTACTTAAATAATAACTATAACAGCATTGATTGAACACCAATATAATATGATTTTAAAAAAAGCAATACAGATATGTCATGGCCTAATGGTCTGAGAGTTGGCCTTGTAACCCGAAGGTGAACCCGAAGGTCGTGGGTTCGAGTCTCAGGTCCGGCAGGGATTGTAGGTGGGGGAGTGAANTGGATGGGTTAAATGCAGAGCACAAATTCCTAGTATGGGTCACCACACTTGGCCACAAAGTCACTTCACTTCACTTTCACTTTTCACTATATATAGTACATCACAAACCCCACTTTGAGAATAATGATTCTAGCTAGACAATGAACAGAATAGAAAAGACCTATATATGAATTCTTAACAATATGCAATAAAGAGGATTAAGCCAGTTCAGGAAAGCATCAGTAATTTTCAGTTCATTGTTTTCTGGTAACGTCAGACATTAAAGCCCACATATTAATAATTTGTTGTCCTGTTGGTAAGTAATTGAATATGCATAATGTATATATTATTCAACTATTCATTAAGCCTTAGTTAGTACCACGCAATAGATGAAACATTTAGCACTGAGTCATAGAGTGCATTGTTATCTGATAGCTTAGTTTGTCTTTAAACACCTCAGACTATCTCCTAACACAAAGCATATCATATCAACTACCAACTGCCGTGTATTACAGTGAACTCTTAACTACCCTCCTCACTTTCTCCTCATGTGGCATCCTCAGTGAATATCAGCAAACACATCATCACTGATTATCCTGCTTACACAGAGGTTACGCTCAGTGTGATTACACATCATTAATTTCGATCTTACAAGTCCCCTTAAATGAGCTGAATTAAATACAGGAGTCTGTAATAGAATCTCACAGTGTGTGCCTGCAGCAGTTTCCACAGTTACAGTCCTTTAGGAGTATCATACCAAGAGTGAATTTGATTTAACTCTATACCTGTTACACATCTCCTATAACTTTTCTTTGCCTTCTAATAAATAGTCTGGTGTCATTTTAAGAAAGCTAAACATCTGGCCAGATGCTAGTCTGGTAGTTTTTATCACTTCGCATGACCAAGAGCCACCTACTTTCACAGGATGTGACTAGGATGTGTTCATTTGAACGGATAATTGAAATTTTGTTCATAGTTACATTTTAGTCATTTGGTTATTGTTAGCTTTATGGACGCATCAGTAAAACTGTGTTAAATAAATAAATTAGCACCAGTGGACATGAAATCTAGGGGGTGTTTCACTAAGTGTAATCACTTGGCTCGACTTGTCCACGACTACTTGATACCATTCAGTGTATTTTTGTACTTATAACCATTGATGGTGTTATTGTTCTTTAAAAGGTTTAAAAAAGTAAAAAAAGTAAATAAAAAAAAATCCATTTTAAGCCACTCGCAAATAAGTGAAGTGAAGTGACTTGTGGCCAAGTGTGGTGACCCATACTCTGAATTTGTGCTCTGCATTTAATCCATCCAAGTGCACACACACAGTAGTGAACACACACACCCGTGAACACACACCCGGAGCNGCCGGACCCGAGACTCGAACCCACGACCTTCGGGTTCACCTTCGGGTTACAAGTCCAACTCTCAGACCATTAGGCCATGACTGCCCCCAAATAAGACAATGTGGATGGCAAAAATTGAGTCATATTTAGTTTATTGTATTTTTTCTTTGAAAGAAAAGAAGGGCTTAGCACTGCCAGCTCATTTATACCAGCCAGCCCTAATGAAGCCTTAGCGTACATACACAGATCAGAGAAGACAGGTCCGGAGTCTTGAGAATTGAACTTTCTTTCTTAAGTAAAAACCAGTGAAAGATGCTTTAATGCTAAAAAAGATGCTAAAATACTACGACCGTGTGTCAGTATATCCAAAAAATGATACATGTCAGTGTATCCAAAAGAATTGTGTGCTCAGGGTAGAATCATGTAATTATTGTAATTCTGATAGGGGCTGATCATGCTGCTGTGGTTTTGTTAAGCTATTTTACTAAAGTATATATTTGTGTGTGTGTGTGTGTGTGTGTGTGTGTGCAGTGTGGAGTAGGTGCAGGTGATGTGGAGTGAAGGTTCCTTTGGCAGGATGACGGTGGCCAAGCTGCTGCTCTCTTCCTTCCTCCTACAAGCACTCAGTGAAGGTAAAACACACACACACACACACACACACACACACACACACCCACACATAACTGAAGTTCACAGTGTACTCGCATTAACTCGGTTCGACTCTCCTTGTCCGTTTTTATTCATCCTCATCCTCTTGAGCTCCACTCTTTTATTTGTCCCGGCGATGTCTCATTACCTGTCTGCTTTTCCACCTGTCGTCCTCTCATCCTGTCTCACCCGCTCAATCAAGATTTCCCAGCAGCCTGTCACTCTTCACTCTCCTGCTAGATCAACAGCCAGTCCTCTTGCTCTGTGTGTGTGTGTGTGTGTGTGTGTGTGTGTGTGAGTGTGAGTGTATGTATGTGCTAGACATCTCCAGTCATGCTGTGCTGAGTTATCAACGCCATGCCACCACAACTTCATAACGTGCTGAATGATGTTCTGATGCTCCTGTTTTCTCCACCTGTCTTCCCCACATTTACCTCTGTTTCAAATCTCTCTCTCTCTCTCTCTCTCTCTCTCTCTCTCTCTCTCTCTCTCTCTCTCCTGGAGCTAATAGCCGTGGCTGATCCTACTACAACAGCGTTTTCATGGTTATTATCGCTAAGTGATTGTTGAGGGCTTTGTGGCCCCACGAAGAAAACAAGAGAAAATTAGAGACTTCCTGTTCGCTGCATGCCTGAACACACAGACCATAATGACTTTACATCAGCGAGAGAGAGAGACATATATTGGGGAGGGGGGGATAAGAGAGGGGGAGAAAGAGAAAGAGAGAATAAGGGATGGGAAGAACAAAAGAGAGAAGACAAAGTTGGAGGGAGGACAGGAGAGAATGAGTAAGAGAAACGTGAGCAAATGAGTGAGAAAAAGAGAGAGGCAAGAAACAAAAGGTATTCCGAAAGAAGAGAGAAACAGACAAGGATGTAAAAAAAAAAATGATGGAGAATAGAAGAGAAATATACAGTATATTGACAATTTACTAGAATGAATGAATAAGACAAGGCAGAATGAAGTATGTAGAGAATGGAAAAAGGGAGAGGGAGAAGGTATAAGAGAAGAGAAAGACAGAATTGAACTGAAAAATAACAGTGAGAAAGAAGCAGAGCGGAAGAATGGGAGTGAGAATGAAGACAAAAGGAGAGAAAGAGGGAGAGAGAGAGAGATGAAGGATGAGGGGGGATAAAAAAGAGAGAAGAAAACAATAAAAGAAAACAGAAAAATGGAAATAAGAGGATAGAAGATGAAAAGAGTAAAAGAGAGAAAGATTGAAAGAGAATGGATAAAAACATTAGAGGAGATGGAGGGCATGAAAGAATAATAGAGAGGCTCAGAGAATAAATGAAAGAATGAGAGTATAAAGGATGAGAGAGAGAGGATAATATAACAAGAAAGAGACAGAACCGAAGAGTGAGAGAGAGAAAGAATAAAGGGGAATGAAAGAGATAAGAAGAGAGAAAGAGGGGAGAAGTGAAGGAATGAGAGTGAGGAAGAATGAAGGAATGAGAGAGAACATTAGCTAAATATTAAGTATGGAGAGGATGAAAACGAGAGGAGAAGAGAGAGAGAGAGATCGAGTAGGGAAAAGAGATAGAAGATGAAAGCTTTGAGGGAAGTGGTGTGAGACTGAATTAGCTTGTCTGCATGAGGTGCTTAATATGAAGTGATAAGTCGATGGAAGGATGGAAAGATACAGGGATGGAGAGAAACATGGATGGAGAGAAACAGGGCTGGAGAGATGTGATTAAACATGAGAGCTCTTAACTGCCTCTCATAAGTTAAGTTCAATTAAAAGCCTCTCGGAGGCTAAACTTGACTTGCTAAATAGCATAAGTTGAATTCACTGCTTCACACAGTGTGGTATTTATTAATCACCATTAATTATCAATAATTAGCATATCCAGAGCAGAATAGTGCATTAGAAAGCAATGAGAAAAGAGACATTCTATCAGTTGGTTCTTGTTAGCATGCTTAAGTGTGGAGAGGTGCCTTCTGTTCATTCACTTCTCTCTGCATTAAATGGTGCCACACACACACACACACACACACACTGTCACACGGATGCCCAACAGCTTGATCAAAGAGCTACCATTTCTTCGGTTGATCTTTCTAACAAAACAGCTTACAGATCACACACTCAGGAGATGATAAATTCTGTCTGCATATATTTAAGCCCATATATGGAAGTATTCTAGCAAGCATTCATATTAGCGCACCGTTTATGAGCTTTGTTAGCCAGCTAGCTAACCTGACAGGATTTCTGAGGGGGTTATAACATTATTTCTAATGCTAGCTAGCTAAAATAAGGTAATATAACAGGATTTTTTTCTGAGAGGATTTTGAATCATATTTCTAAATGTTTAAAAGCCTCATTACTACCACTAGCGAGCTAAAATAGGCAAACATGACAGGATTTCTGAGAGGACTGTAAGCTTCATTTCTTATGCTAGCTAAATATGTTAATGAGACAAGCGGTTAAGCCATATAAATGTTCATAAATTATTACTAACGCTAGTTAGCACGCTAAAATAAGCAAACCTCATAGGACTTTCTGAGAGGATTTTAAGGCATAGTTATACATTTTTCTAAACTTAATTTCTACTAAACTAATGTGACAGGGTTTTTTTGAGACTGTCAACTCACATGTATAAATATTTATCAACTTCATTATTAATGCTATCTAACTATCTAAAATATGTTAAAGTCATTAATGGGTATTGATAGCTTTAGCTAGGATATGGTAGTTGGATACACTAAGCTAACTTGATAAGATATTTTAGAAGACTAGCAATTCATATTCACTACTATTCATTAACTTCACTGATAACTAGCCAGCTAGCTAACATGAGCTAATCTGTCATTTATGCACATGTTCCTTATCAATGACGATGCTACCTAGCTGGCTAATGGAAGCTAATTTGATGACATTTCTAAATAGACTTTTTAATTAATATACATAAATGTAAAAAAAAGTGGTATTGCTAATGAAGTAACACAGGATTAGCTTGGATACCTGAATTGATTTTAATGCAGTTAATTAAATTCTTCCATGTTTATAATCTGCTAATTTACTGCTAATGCTAGCTAACTATCCTGAAAAGATTTCTGACAACTTGTACACCATGACAGGATTTCTACGAGGATTTTATAGGTTATATTAGTAAATGTTGATAATTCTGATTTCACCTATTATAGTGCCAACATAAAATTTAAGAATGATTTATAAATGGCATATAAGTTATAAATTATAATATAGAATTTTATACGTAGGCATATAAGATCTTCCAGGAGACAATACACTTTGGTGTGTTTGTGTGTGTATTTGTAAAGATTTATGATATGAGATTATGAGATTAATGCTCAGTATATAGAGAGACCTGCTTAGTAGGTGAACCACTGTCATGGTGAAAGCACACATGTGCACATACCTAGACAGACACACACGCGTGAGCGCACACAGATACACACTTTCACACTTTGCACAGATATTGATTAGTGAGATGAAGTTAATGGGCTGTCATCTAATGGGTCTTTATTTGTGGCATGTCAGATCGATTCGGGCTTCTCTTTGGTGCTTCTTATCAGATGTCTCACAAACACTGATGCTTCAGTGCCTTCTTTGTGTGTGTGTGTTTGTGTGTGTGTGTGTGTGTGTGTGTGTGCTTTGTTGATATCTGTCCCTTTTCTCCTGTAGCTTTTAACCAACCTCCACGGTTCCAGAACTACTTCTTCCAGTCGTACCTGCTCATTTACGAGAACACTCCAGTGGGTAAGTCCTGAACACACATGAGCGCACACACACACACACACACACACACACACACACACACACACACACACACACACACACACACACACACAAAGATCATANAGGCGCACGAACACACAAGCACACACACACACACACACACACACACACACACACACACACACACACACACACACACACACACACAATTTGCTCAATGTTACAACTATAGACATACATAATTGGGATCTAGATGGATAATGAAGTCATTATATAAAACACAGTGTGAAGGCACTTTTACCTGCCAAGTTTTCCTGTCGCAAGAAAACAAAACACACCTTTCATTCTGTCTAGAACTGAGTCATGTCAGGTGATTACAAGGAGTGAAACACCCCCTGGATTTGATCTGGGAATTGATTGTGCTGATATTGTGCAAAAAACTTTAACACTTTATTAGCAGTGTTTGAGAAGACGCACATGAAATAGATCACAGGTGTGAATGAGGTGGATGATTTACTCTATCATTCATTTTTTCCCCACAAAATGCCTTTGAACGAGAAACTGAAAATAGATAGACAATGCATAAGCAAACATTGTCCTATCAAAGTACAAATTACACAAAAGGATACAGACAGAACCTTAAGTTTAGTGTTTTTTTGGTTTGAAAGTAACTTTTCTGTTTATCATGTTTGGTATTTTGAGTAAAAGTTGAATAAATCCAGCAGTGCACTACCACTGGCTCTAATAGAGTATATCTGTGGTGAATAAGCTTTTGTAAAGGTGTGTGTGTGTGAGTGTGTGTGTGTGTGTGTCTGTGTGTGAAAGAAAGAGGCAGTCTGAAGACTTCGGCAGGTGGGGTGATGGTGTGTAGTTGGTAGTTTGTCTTTTAGACAGGTGTGGTGACGCGTTGGACCAAAAGGCCAGAGAGTTACAGGAGTGTGTGTTTATATATGCTTGTGTGTATTGGGTCACACAAACTGCAACTCTCTGTAGAGGTCAAAATAAACATATTATACCCAGATGTATGTGCAGTAGTTGGTCAAAGTGTGTGTATGTGTGTGTGTAGACTGGGTTACATGTGGTGGAGAGCTTTTCAGCAGTCAGATCACACTCCACTCCAGATCTCACTCCTCTCTTCATTTTCTCCATCCTTCTTAACGTTTTTCCAAACTCTCCCCAGCTGTAATACACCTCTCTCACACATTTCACTCGCTCGTTTTTCCTCTCGTCCCTCACTTATACTCTTATCTGACACCAGTCCTTCCTGTCTTCTTCATTTATTCCATTTTTCCCAGTGCCACCTCATTCTTTCCTGGAATTATCCATTAGTGTTAGTATTAGTGTTAGTGTAGCATAGTGTTAGTGTGAAAGTGTTATCAAGATGGCATGAAGGTAGCATGAATGCAGCACCTTTAGTACAAACTCGCTCGTGGTTGCCATGGTGTCACTGGTAGTACCAGGTTAGCACAATATCAACACAAATGACGACATGTGTACAAGCTACAGAATATGAGATGTTTTTCTGCTAATAATTCTGGAGGAAAATGCAACTTGTATAAAATGTGCTTGATTATCGAAATAGAACAAAGAAAACACCGGCACGGTTCTGTTTTCTGAACTCAAACACTTTAAGCCTATAGGAGCAGAGCGGTTATCACCAGCTGGCTCAGAAAATAATTTTGTTCCATCACTGCCAGTGTGAACATGGGGGTCAGTGTGAATGGTTAATGGTGAACTGTTACCATTGAACTGTTTGCTATATATTTGCTTTTTTAATTGAAATATTTAGTTTCAGTGTGTGACAGTGTGTGACAAACAACAGTAAGAAAATAGCAAGGAAAAAGGTTGGTGTGACCACTATATAATAATTAGTATCTCCTCCATTTTTTTCCTGACCAATGAAATCAGTCCCGCCCCCTTTTTCCCTATTGGCTCACAAGACAGAGGCTAGTAACCGCTACATCAAGCAGATGTAATCTTGCTCGTCATATTTCCTTTCTAGCCAGGTGAAATGTAAAGCAAATTCTTTGTTTAAGAGTTACAAGAAGAACCATTTCCAGAGCTAGCTTTAGCCTTTTGTTCCTGAAAGTGTACTCAGTAATAAGCCATTCTTATTGCAAAGACAATTTTATTCACTGAAATGTTCTCAGAGTAGAAAGTATCATGACTGGTTTAGCGAGAGCTTATTTCAGTAACTATAACTCCTGATGTAATTTTATGAGAAAATATATTTTAGATCATTAAATCACAAAGCACAGTTGGATCAGGTTCTTGATAATGATGAAAAAGAACCAGTGCTTGCTATTCGACTCGAGTCTGTGTACCCCTATGTAATGTACTACATCATTTATTTATAATCTTGGATATTAAGCCAGAAAATATTATCGAAATAGTACAAAGTCTGAAACGTCATTGACCTCCATAGCGAACTCATGTTTCCTTCAAGGTTAATTTGCAATTCCTTCTATCTCTGTTCGTTCCGTTGTTATGTCCTCCTTTCTTTAATGCTACCCTTCTCTCTCCCCTTTCCCTCTCGCCATCCATTTCATCAGTTTAAGGATGACTCCGATGATTGACAAGGCAATTTGAGAGTGTCAGCTTTTTCTTCACCTTGCCCAGTGTTGTCATGAGGTCTGAATTAAAAAAGATATATCGAAGTTAGCTGATAGAAGGCTCTCTCAGCCACAAATCCACTGCTCGCTCTTAACACAGACACAGAAATGTTGCCACCTTTAGCTGAAGTGTGTGTACCTGCAGGGTGTTTGCGGTGCGGATATATCCTCATGAGGCTTTTTTATAAGGCCAAAAGTTTATATCCAATTCACTCCATCTTTTCCAGGCTTTTCCAGTTCAATGAAACTGCTATCAGAATGAAGAAGCTATGAGACTTGTGAGGAGTGGTTAGGCTAATGTTGCTTAGCCTGATTACCTACAGGAATCCTCTACTGTGAACACATTAAAAGTGATTTTTAAATACAATTTGTACAGATTCAGTTGAATCATTTCAGATCATCAGTTGAATCACCTTTGACTGTTCTGTTAATGTTCTTCTATTGCGGATGAGAGAGGACGTTAGCGCCTTGCACGGCTGCTTTAAGGACCTCTTCTCTCCTTATAGGGGGAAGATATGACCCGTCATTCCATTCATCTCGTTGTAGAAATACAATGACAATAAACGCTATCTATCTATCTATCTATCTATCTATCTATCTATCTATCTATCTATCTATCTATCTATCTATCTATCTGTCTGTCTATTGTTTAGGGCTGAGCACTTTTGCCCTTAGTACCTCTCTTTCTCTCTCTCTCTCTCTCTCTCTCTCTGTCCTTCTTGCCCTGCTTGACTTGGAGCCTTCAGCCATGTCTGATTGGATGACGGTGATAGCTTGTTTTAGGAGACTGGGTGTGTGTGTGATGGGATGCTACCAGTTTGTCTGCATTATGGTTTATTAGTGTCGCAGATGTCCTCACACAGGAGGACTTCCAGAACATCCGCTGTGTGACAACACATTGAATCAGCCACCCACTGGAGTGTGTGCGTGTGTGTGTGTGTGTGTGTGTGTGTGTACAAAATGATAACTAAAGCCATGTTTATAGGGTTTTTTTCATGTGACATTCCTGTATATGTCACTGTCCTGGCCTAATGCTGTATATTGATACATTTTGTGATATTTTGAGTTTGAGTATCATGATATGACAATATTTAATTTGTGTGATTGTGCATATGCTGTGTATGTGTGCGCTTATGATTGTGTCTGTGCCTCTGTTTCCATAATGCACTTCCATCCCCCTGCAATAGCTTAACATCCCAACAATTTATTACACTCCTGCTTGTGTTGTAATTCCGCAAAGACTGCTAACGAATTGGCAAGTGACTTCATTAGACTAATTAGTCAATTAGCTAACTGTAGCAGATGCATTCGTCTGTTGAAATGACAAAATGCTTGGGGTCCATGTGGTAGTCGGTAAAGGGCATTCTGGAGATAAGCATAATGGTAGTTTAACTGCGTCCTCCGACTTCACTGACACCGACTCTTCCCCCTTAATGGCGATGGAGACAAGGCTGATAAAATACAGTATGATAAACGTCTCAGGCACTGAGAGAATTAAGAGCCACTCAATTGGCCAGTTGTGAAGTGGAGTTTGTGTTGAGTTTCAACCAATTGCTAATCTCATTTTTGAGGAATTCATGGTAGAGTCCTTTTGTGACTGTGGTATGTCTATTAAAAAGGTGCATAGAGTCCATAGTGCTGAAAAAATGGATTTGCTTTATTAAAAATGTTTGACATTTAATGTTTGGCTTTAATGAAGCATGAGAATCGATTTTTTTTTTCTCAGAATATGACAAATGGAAAATAATAAAATAAAAAACTGGGCAGAGGAGATTATGCTTTTATTGATTAGTCTTTATTTCTTCTCTGCTTCATCCTAGAGAGTTGATTGCTAACATTTGACATTAAAGGTTGCATATTAATAATTTACTGTACTGTTAATAAGGCAGGGTAGCATAGTGGTGCAGCAGGTAGAGTTGCTGCGTTGTAGCTTCACAGTTCGATCCTGAGCTCGGGTTTCTGTCTGTGTGGGGTTTCACATGTTCTCCCTGTGTCCTCATGGGTGTCCTCCTACCTTTTAAAAAGAGGCCAGTAAGTGGATAAAATACTCCTAGCTGTGAATGTGTGTGATGCCCTGTGGTGGATTGGCATCCCATCCAGGGTTCTTAAAAAAAAAAGGCTTTGGATCCATCATGACGATGTTATAGAGTACTATGGATGAATAAATAATTGTTAACGACACCCCATTTACTTACCATAATTATAGGACAGTGCAGTTCAGTTCACAAATTCAAGATTCAAAGAACTTTATTAATCCTAGGGGGAAATTGCTTCATGTGACATACTCTGACAGCAGTGCTGACTGCAAGGCAAATCAATGTTTTATTAACTACCGAAGAATAAAAGAGGCTGGCGAGAGACTGTTTCTAGATGTTATAATGTAAGCGATGACAGGAACAAACTTGTTTCACAGACGTTCCACATCATTATATGTGTTACATTAATTATAATTATAAACTCAAAAAAAAAGTATAATGCCATTCGTTCTGGGGTAGTGACAGTGACTGTTTCATCACACCACAATGCCATTGTTTATTTTTTCCTCTAGACTGTCATGCTTTTTCCTTACTCGACATGATCGCCAACAATTCAATTAAGCCTTAATTACTACTATGTAATATACATTTACTATCTGTTAATTAAACATTCAATACACTGTACGCTGATTGATCCTTCAGTTCATCAACAATTAATACTTCATATAGTTACTGTCTACAAGTTGCTGATGAAAGGAGGAATAGGGACATAGTATAGGAAGTATGTAACATGGGAATTTAGCAGTACTTGATCTTTATAAACTAAATATGTGGATGTGATGGGAATGGAAGACCTACAGACCACTGTCCTTCCAAGGCAGAACAGAAATGTAGCTACTCTATCATTATTAGCTAAATTAACAGGACTAATGAATTACATACTAGAAAGTTTATTTCTTTATACAAGTAAGTAGAAGATATAGCAAGTAATGATCATTTAAATTGTGGTAATCATATTGATGATTAATGTTTGATGAAGCTAATAAATTAAATATGTGAGTCTATGACTCGCCTTAAAAGATTAGTATGCAGCTCTACTGTTATTCTGTTCTACTGTTTTACTCCAGTTCGACTACATATACAATGCATTAAAAGTATATACTTTTGTAGAAAAACATACTTTTGAGTGTGTAGCGAAAGAGTGTGCAAGTACTGGGACATACCAGGACGTCATGTAATGGAAGAGAACGCTGTTGCCTAGTTATACACTCTGTCACCATAAACATACTGAAGACGCATCACCGACGTTACACTCGTCTGCCTCGTCTTCCTCCCTCGCGTAAGCAGGTTGTGGGCAGCATTACCTGAAAGCGTCCACGGATCCACACTTCGGAAATCTACCAGAAATAGTAGACCATCCAGGCACGTTTGGGATACTCATTTCCACATACTGTGATTTGGGACACACTAATTCTAACCACGATACTATTTAGGATGGACAGGAGACGAATTTGGACGCAGCACCTGTCTGAAGAGGTTGGGTCAAATGCAACGTGACCTGTGACCTTTGTGCGAGTTTAACACACTTTTAATGCATACATGTTAATAGTTATATTAATGTTGATATATTAATGCTGTTACATTGATTTTGCTGACGGAGGTGTGTTTATCCTAGGAGCATTAGTCTTCTTTCTACACACACACACACACACACACACACACACGCACACACACACGCACAGACTATGCACACATGCAATGAATATAAATTAACCAGTATATTAAAAAAGACCCTACAATCAGTCATCTAAAACTAAACCTATTTGGATATTGTAATTGGCTTATCAGCTGGTATTATATTTCTCCATCTCTAAATTTTCAGAAATGTGCAGCATAAGAGCTTTTTAGGTTAATATAAAATAGTTGAACTAATTACACCGGAAATATTCCAGCTACTGGCTTCAGCTTAAGCCTTCGCACAGCAATACTACAGAAATGAACATAACAGTTGTGAAAGTCAACACACAAAGTAATAAAGCTGTTATAAAGCACTGACAATGGAAACTTATTCCATAAATGTTAAATACACGTCTTCTTATCAAAAGCTTCACCACATCAATGATCATCAAATGATTATTTTATAAAATTTGGAAACAGCAAGAAAAGTGTAATTCAGTTAATATGAGTCTCTGTATAAATCTGTGACATCGTGCATGGTTCCTCCCGTCTGCGTGTAGGTATGAGAGTTTGATCGGCTGTCAGTAAGAATGTTTTGCCAAATCTATAAGGAGTCATAGCAACAAATGTAGGTGGTTTGATGAAGTAAAACATTCCACACAAGTACATAATCATTTAGATAACATTAATGCAGATATAATCCCTATATTAAAACAAATGAACTTGTAGTTGGTGTCTCATGGTGTTGCTGGTTGTCCTTCATAACTTTACTACATTTGCAAGTTTCTAGAATGCAGCTGTTTCAGCCTGGCCTTCCAAAGACAAGCAGATGTTGTGACGGCAGTGTCTGCGTGTGATTAAGTGTGTGTGTGAATGTGTGTCATTGTTCATTGGGGTTGTGTGAAGATTGTGCGTTCCGGCCACTCTACACTGTGGATCGGCGATCAGGTTCCTAATGATAGATTGGTTTCATTTACCTGCTTGTGTATCGAGTTAAGTCATGGTGAGGTTAGCAAGAAGTGTGTGTGTGTGTGTGTGTGTGTGTGTGTAAACCCAAATGCCCTTGTGCATAATGATGTATAAAGTATGTGTGTGCCCCTGTGCTTGTTTGTACAAGCCTACATATTGCTAGTGTATGTGTGTGTTGGTAGATTGTCCAAGCTGACATGCCTTTGTAATACATGTGCATGTTCATGTTCAAGTGTGTGTTTGTGTTTGTGTGTGTGTGTGTGTGTGTGTGTGTGTGTGTGTGTTTTAAACCTGTGTGCTTTTGTGGTACGCAAGGAATGTATAATAAGCAAATGTGTGTATCTGTGTGTGCATGTCTCTCTCTCTCTCTCTCTCTCTCTCTCTCTCTCTCTCTGTGTGTGTGTGTGTGTGTGTGTGTGTGTGTGTATGCAGCAGTAATGATAGAGTTCACTCACAGACAACATAGAAGAAATCCAAGAAGCGAGGATCTCCTGGCCTTATTTGCACTCACTGCACACACACACACACACACACACACACACATACACACGCACACACACACACACACACCCACACACACAGAGACACAAATAGAATATATATGCATTAATCAAGAAAGAATCCTGATAAGATTGTAACACTGACTGTAACATTGAAATTGATTAAAATAAATTTGTTTCTGCGTAAATGATTATTTACGATATGTCCAGATTCTGTGATGTAAGTCATGTCAATATTTATGCGAGGAAAGTTATGTGTATTCATAGTCAGGTTACGCACATGCTTAAGTCAATTTTCTGGATTCCCCATTTAGACAATGCAAATCACCTGTGTGTGGTTTACATCTGCAAGGTTGCCAGATGTTTCTTGAGAAGGATCTGAGACAGAGTTTTTAACATTTAAAAAGAGTGTCGTATATTGTCAGTATATTACTGCATAGATATGCCTCGCTTAATTGAACAAAATAGCTTCCACTCTCATTATTTAGTTGCTTCTAAAATAGCACTTGATCCAGCACATCTTTGCTTCACAGAGGATTCTTACAGTATGGCAAAGCCATGATTTATAAATAAAACAAAGCACTTGTCATTAAGATGAATTTTTAGATCCCTTTTTTTCTGCTGTAGTTTTTAACTCACCATCTGCTTTCTGAACTAGTGATTATTCCTGCATCTGAGGTTCAAACGGCTCATTTCCTCTCCCTGTGAAACATCTCCAGATTTAGAGGCAAAGACAACAAGGTATTCTTTCTATTAGCACATCCTGCCACGCTAATTTACACCTTTATTCATATTTGTTGCGTTGGCATCAGGGTTTATGTTTTGCAATCATCGTTTATTGGCTTATCTGGGTTTGAGTGTGTGTCATCGTTCTCTCTCTCTCTCTCTCTCTCTCTCTCTCTCTGTGTGTGTGTGTGTGGTCTCTGTATTTAGCCTCTTTGCAGTATCTAGGCTGAGAGCAAATGGAGCTGATTGTATTTGGGGTTTGGTGTGTGATTAACTAAAGTGTGGTGCTTGATTAAACCCTCTTATCTCATAATCCACTTTGCTCTGATCTGCCTGATTAACTTACTCTCTGTAGGGTAATTAAGGTGCGCACACGCGCACAACCCCCCCCAACACACACACACACACACACACAGTTTCACTATTTCATGCACACAGTTACACAGTGGCTCAGTTGTAGCCCATTATATGGGGCAGCTTTTCGATTCTGCACACACACTCGCACACATTCGCACAGTAATCTGGACTTCCTTATTTAATTAAATGGAAGTGGTTTAACGATGCCTAATGTCATGATGTGTTCCAAGTGATCGGTAATCATTTGAACTGTGGTTAAAACATGGTTTTAAATATATAAAAAAAAATCTGCCAATACTCATTAACCCAGCATTCACTCTTCCCCAGTGTTCCCCAGGAGTTCTTCGGATCATTAATAGTTATTAGCCTCCTAAATGGATTTTACTTGGACAATCTGTGGTAGCGCTCTATCGAGAACCTTTCTGAATTCCCTCAAAAGGACAAACTGAATAACCTTTAAGGCTGCTACACTGAACCTTCTTTCAAAAAGTGTAGAATGAACAAAAGGTCATATTAAAATCACACCATCACCTTGATTCATCTTTAAATGCAATTTGGTCCACCGTTATATAGACTGAGCCACTATTCCCCCTTAATCACTGTGATGTTGTACCACGTCATCTCATGCACACACCTGAAGCATGGTGACTCAGCAGGTCTGTTGGAAAGCTCTCAGCGTCACAGTAATTCAAAATGCAGATGAACACTCTGCTATAGTAATCTGGGATTTTTAATAAATATACATTTTTGCTCCTTACAAAATCACTCAAACAGTTGTGAGTTAAACCAGAAGTTCATTAGTTACAGCTGTAAAGAGTGAATGTATTAAAAAATGTGTCGAACTGGGTTAAATACTATTCTGTGTAATGAGCTGCTGTGCTCTATTAATTCATTTATAGCTAAAGATCAGGAAATGACCTCAGGGTGTGACTTATTAAAGCTTCCACCTGCTGAAACCTGAATTACATTTACTCCATTTTCTAATTAATTAACATTGTATAACTAATGCATATGATCCACATTGTTATTGTAAGAGAAAATTAAACTTAGGTGCCATTATTATTAAACAGCACCAAAAAAAAAAAAATCATTGTCATTATTATCTACGTGAACAAAATTCATGATAAGATGAATCATTTTCTGGAAGTCTCACTGGAAAATCAAGGTTAGCGCTGAACACGTGACAGGCTGCTACTACCGCTTCTTAAACCACGGCGATGCTGAATTCTCAAATCTGATTGGTCAGGTTGATTTATTTTCTATAACATCAGTGATTGCAGTTATAAAACATTACTGATTTTATAGTAACAACTTGCATGGTGGATGCTCCACATAAACAGATTAAAAACTGTAATTGTTGATATAGTGCAGTTTTTTTCTGAAGAGCTGCCCTTTTTAGCATTTTTGGAAGGAGTCTCCAGTGTCGGTGCAGAGATAAAATGCTGTTCCTTTACAATTTTTTTTGGTAACATACCAAGCTGCATTTTTTTGCCTCGTTAACTTCAAGAGAGATAATAAGAAGAGAGGCTGGTGAAGGATGTAAGTAATAACAAGAACTAATTTGTTTCATGAGCGTACCACAACATTAAATGTACGATGTGCTGTTCTTTATAAATTATGGGCTGTTATGGGAAAATTAACTAACCTTGCCCTAACCTTGAAGACACTAACTTCCACCACACCCCTTCTACACAAACTCACACCCTCCCTCCAGAGATGTGGACACAGTGGTGAAATGGTATCATGATGTAGCTTCAAGAATGTGTTGTGTGCAGGATTTGTGCAGCTGTAAAATATGAAAATTTTATTGCAGAATTCCACCTGACTGCTTGGTTTGCGCTTCCAGTGGCGCAAGGGTTCCAATTTTGCCATTTAGGACAAACATCTTAATATCTGTAAAGGTGAAAATAATCACCTGTCACGCAGGGGTTCAAGCCTTTTGACCCTCTCAGGTCTCTCCAGCACTGGAAAAAAAAAACCCCAATAGTCTTCATTCTTCTCTTCCCTTTTTCTCAGTTCCATTATTTTCTAGACACTTTCTTTTCCACTGCTTTCTTTTCAATTTCTTAGAGTGTTGGTAGTGTAAGTCGCTGTAGAAATAAAGAAACTGGAACATTTCATCAAATGTCAGTCTTAAAAAAAAACCCAGGATGAGATACAGTATAAAATCTTCAGCGTGGGAGTGAATAATGTTCATACTTTCTTAGTGTGTACAATGATAAAGAGTATTAACCTACTTGCAGTTTTTTTTGACTAGTGTCTATTAAATTAGTTTAGTAAATTATGGAATTATGTATTGTATATTGAATAGTAAATTGCTTGATATGCTTGTTGCGCAAAAACGTACCATCATATTACACTTTAAGTAGGATCAGGTGTGCGTACGTTTATAACTCCATTGTTACAAACAAGTAACTGAACATCTATCTCCACCACAAACTCCACCCCCTTCCCCTGGGACACATGTATAAGATAATAAAGCTACAAAAGGCTTTCATCTGCATATCCGCACTGAGATCCGCACCTGAGATCCGCTCCTTGTTTCCTAAAATAGTGACAATTTTCTGCCCTCAAGCTAATTTGACCAAAATGAATTCATCATTAAAACACATTTTGTAGAGTTTAAGGCAACATGTAATCTCATAAGAACTCAAAATTTCTTTGTCTCTTAAAAGCTATTTGTGTATGCACACAAGCACACACACACAAACACACACACACACACCCATTCTGATACTGCAATATCCATTCTTCTCCAGTTGCTGTCCAGTCATGATGCCTTACAGGGACAATCATCTCTTTATCTTAAAACATTCTATATTCCCTTTATACCATCATCTCCATATTGGACTTTTTATTATCTTCATACCTATTTTAGCCCTCAAGTATCAGTTTATTATTCTCCTCCATATCACACTGTAGCGATGCAAAGTGTCTGCCATGAGGGATTTTTTTTGATTGGTTTTACTTCATAACTCTGCTCTTGCTCTTTATTTTGTTCTCCTTCCCATGCCACTCTTGTCCTCCATCTCTCCCTCTCTCGCATGCCTCTCTTTTGGAAATAATGGTTTATACGCTTGAGTGGGGTTTGCAAAACACACCATCCATCAGGCCCGGGCGGTTGTGTGTCGCATTACTTCTCTTACACCCTGCACACTAACATGGCACGCGCTAAACACTCTACAAGCTCACACGGCCTTCCAAGGCCTCGGGTGCTTCTCTTTCGCTTCCTAGAGTTTATCCCTTTATTTGTCCGGCAGCCTCTTTACCTGTATGAGTACTTCATTTGTTTACTTTTAATTGTTCCTCTTTTATACCACAGCACTGTTGAATGATTTACATTTTTACGGCATTTGGCAGACGCCCTTATCCAGAGCGACTTACAATTATCTCATTTATACAACGGTGCCTTGCTCAAGTGGCTGCTTGGTGGTGCTAGGGATTGAACTCATGACCTTCCGAGCAGAAGCCCAACGTCTTAACCACTGAGCTACCACTGCATGATGTCTGAGGAGAGTTTTTTTTGAAAGGAGTCTCCAGTGTCAGTGCTTTATAACAGTCAGAGATGAAGCTGTAACTTTAGGTTTTCACAGGAACGTCTTCAGAATGGGGGACTTTTTGGTTTCTGAGTAACATGACAAGCAATTTTTTTGTCTTATTAATTTCAAGAGAAAAAAAAGTATGAGGTGTCATTCTTTAATAAGTACAGAATGGTAATTGTTGGCAAGTTGCTGTGGTATACTTAAGCTTTTATACTTAATATACTTAAGCTTTTACTGCACCCTATTTGTAGCTGATTGTAGCTGATTTTGGACGGCAGCATACCCCATACACGTATCATCTGCTGTCCTATGTATCTCATAATCCTGTGATTAGCCAGCGTGTAACAAAATGGCAGTGGAAGACATTAGAGAGAGGGAGCAGCTTGAACATGTACATGTAGGTTATTTGTAACTGTTTTTGACCTAAGAGTTTATTTCTAGTGAGAAATGGCTAATAACTTCTAAGTCTTGGGCATTGGTCTTGCTAAAAATGGTCTTAGTCTCGATCGATAGTTTTTAAAAAATAATATACATGCTGTCTTTTCTTTTCTCATCCTTTTTTTCAGTAGAAAGCAATTATTGGTGCAATACACATATTAAGCCGACTAGCTGAAGTAATGGCTTGAGCTTGAAAAGGATTTGATGGTTTTTCAGTCTTGATCTTGACTCCATCTCACTCTCATTTGGACTCAATCTTGACTGGACCCCCTTATGACTCTTAAGACTATGTCTTGACCTTGGTAAGATATTAAGACTCTTAAGACTCAATCGTGGCTAGTCTTGGACGTGATAAAGGAGGTCTTAACTACAGCCCTATTATAATTTCTTGCTTAACGGAAATTTTAGGTTAGGTGATCATTAGCGTATGTCTGTAACCTAGTAAGATGGTGATGTGCCGCCTTTTGTGGAGGCTTATGCAAACCTTATACGAGATCAGCCCTTCCTACTTTACCATACCCTATACTGCATATTGTGTGTGTCCATAAAACCAACATTAACGTAGAAAGCAATCACAGTTTTAGGTTTCTATAATGCTGTTTTGTGCTGCTTGGTTGTTCTCCAGCCCCTTTCATCCCTTCTTTCTCATCACTGTGTCCTTTTTTACATTTACATTTAAATTTATTCATTTGGCTGACGCTTTTATACAAAGTGACTTACAAGTGACACAGAATCCAATCCAAACACAGAGTTGTTAAGGATCCAACTCTGATACAAGTGCTGCTAGACAAAATTTTCACTTTGAGAAGGTTGTAGGAAGAAACGAAAGAGCCACGTTCTCACGAGTGTGTGTGTGTGTGTGTGCGCGCATGTATGTGAGAGAGAGAGAGAGAGAGAGAGACTTTGATGTTTAGGCTTGTATGTATGGGAACCTACACTTATTTGAGTATATGTGCTTTTGTTTAGGTGTCTCTGTGGGTATTTTTATGTGTTGAGTTTCCAACTTGCGTACACACAGTTGTGTGCTGTCTGTGTGTTTGTGTGTGTGAGGGAGAGAGTATATTTAAGTCTAACCCTATACACACAGCTGTGCATTCGTGAGTGTGTGTGTGTGTGTGTGTGTGTGTGTGTGAGAGAGAGAGAGAGGAGAGAGGGAGAGAGTGTGTATTTGTGATTTAAGCGTGTGTCTGTGAGAACCTAGACTTATTTGTGTATGTGTCCCTGTGTTGTGTCTATGAGAGCCTGTGCCCTGGTGTTGCTTGCGTATACACACAAGTAGTGTGTGTATGTATTTGTGTGTGTATGCGTGTGTGTCTGCGAGTGCGTGAGTGTGTGTCTTTGTGTTACGCTGAGATCAGTGTGCAGCAGCTGCTTATCAGCTGCAGGTGTGTGTGTGCTGATACCTGGCTGAGCCACTGAGAGCAGCCTAGCTAGAAATTGATGTTTCACATCAGCGCCCTGCTCTCTGCTCGACTGACACTGCAGAGTGTGTGTGTGTGTGTGTGTGTGTGTGTGTGTGTGTTTGGCGCATTTCGACTAATGTGCACTGTACGTATTGGGCTCATTCATACATTTTAAGCAAAGCAAAACTGTTCAGGTTTGTAATAAAAATGCATATCTGAGTAATATTCACATAATCTTCATATCTTATTCATAATTTTAGCTCCACTGAAATGACACTGAATATTTCACTTGTTTCTAAACTTCACTCAGTAATTGAAATGGCTGTTAACTTTTGTGAATCTGTACACATTGTAAGCTCAATTTAAATCAACTCCAAATAATGTGCACAAATTTCACACACAAAAGTTGCAGATAAAAAATATTTTTTAAAAAATCGCGCGACATACGCCACATGCAAAGCAGGCTTTATGCAAATAAGATTTTTGCAAGGACTGTTAACTTTTGATGACCAAGGTGAGGCTTGTCTAAGAGACTCCCAGAAGTGTGAAACTGAAACTAAACATAGCTACACACACACACANACACACACACACAAATGTGCACCCAATGTCACGGCCATTAAAGCCTGTGAAACGTAGCAATCAAATCCTTTTTAGTCTTTCCTCCCTCAGATATTTTATTTCTTTTTCACTCTTGTTCCTTTTCTTGCCTTTCTCTTAAAGTCTTTCTGCCTTCTCTCTTTTTCTCGGTGCACCTTTCAGATTAGGAGAATCACCTGCGTGTAGTTCA
>CM074947.1:27497044-27511520 GCA_037577455.1 Pangasius macronema | reverse complement strand
TCTTCCTCAGTGCCACTGTCTCTAAACCATACAGCATGGCCGCTCTCACCACTGTCTCCTACACCTTCCCCTTGACTGTCGCTGAAGATGATTCACCAGATAATTGACAGTTAATTGTGCACACAAACCTAGTGTAAGGCACAAGACACTAATTCGAGGTCATTAAATCTTAATAAAATGTAGGCTACTTTATCACACTCTTAATTCACTAAATGGAGTCGTAGAATTGGTAACAATGCCAACATTTTTGTAACTTTGGTGCACTTTCCTGTAAACATGCTGATGGTTTGAAGGATAAGCTGGCCAAGCACACATCTCCTATGCTTGCAGCTCACATTAATGATGTGTTGCTCATGATTTTATGCTGTGTCTTCTGATGATCTTAGTGCAAAAAAAAAAAAATCAGCCTCGAATGGCATTCCGTGTTTTCTTGAGTTTATTTACAGCCCAAAACATACATTTCAGTGTGACATTGTGGATATATCAAACTATCAGACAGTGCAGCTTGACTTAATACTGCTTCTCGCTTGAACTGATAGAAAAATGTGCTTAATTCTGAGGTCAGAATCGTGTGAAATGGAGACACACCTCTGTTTTTGGCCAGCTCCACACAACTCTTGCGTAACTTCTGAATAGTGCTCAAGTCTCGAGTCATGTCTGAGTCTGAATACCGCATTTTAGGTATTAACACCTAAAGATGCTCACATAACTCATCTCTGAATACAGCCTGTTGTACTCAGGCTTTCTGTCTTATTCCTTCTGTTTGCAATTTTTCTCTCCCCACTTTTTCTTTCTCTCTTATTCTTTCCTCCACTCTTTTTTCACTGTCACACTTAATGTACTGTCTTTCTACTTTGAAGTCTCTTTTGCTTTTCAGTCTTTCTCACCTCCTTCTCTCTCTCTCTCTCTCTCTCTCTCTCTCTCTCTCTCTCTCTCTCTCTCTCTCTTTGCTTCCTTCTCCATCTCTTCGCTCTGTTGTGTCTCATTGTCATTCAGGTTATGTGAACTCATCCCAGACAATTATGTCCTCAATCTGACAGTATCAGGAAATACAGTGACCCTCTGTATTTAATTTACTTTAAGCTGGTGAAAGGAGTGTGTGTGTGTATATGTGTGTGTGTGTGTGTGTGTGTGTGTGTGTGTGTGTGTGTGTGTGCGTGCGTCCAGGCCAAGCGTGAGACTGAAATATAATTACTGGAGGAAAATTGAGGTGCTCCCTCTTATCTTTGTCAGGAGAAGGTGTTTGACATTTAACATGAGGAGCAGGCTCCATTCACTCCTCCATCACCTGCTGTGTTTCCTTCTCTCTTCCTCTCTCTCTCTCTCTCTCTCTCTGTTCCATCTCTCTTTTCCATTATATGACAGGTTTTGAAAAATTTATTTCTAAAAATGTTTCTACTAATAATATACTTTGACACCTCTACCTTAAGAACTTACACATGTATCTTCACAAGCAACATATTTATAAATAAAAAGAAAATAGTTTTATTCAGGATACTTTCCAACCTTGTCTTGATGTCTCCTTACAAAGATCATGTCGTGTAAGGATCCAGTAACGAACACAGCGGTAAATACAGTCAGTCTGTGTCAAGATGACTAAAGCTAGCTAAGTGGGATTTCCTCAATCATATTGTTAGATAGCTAAGTGCCATCCTGTTATCTCAGGATAATATTAACTATTTAAAATAGTTTATAATGTAAATATAATGATTTCTAATAATCCATAAATGTTTCTAGCCTGCATAGAGTAAAGGCTGCTACTGGGATCATGGTTATAGTTCTAATTCGCACAGCTTTATTAAATTAATAGTAAAATAACCGCTAGTTCATCTGACTCCTTTATTGACCCTTGGGCTGATTTTTAGGCTAGTAATTAATTACTGTAATTCTTGTATTAATGTAATAAACTTGTATTAGATTTTGCTATATTGTATCAGATGGACAGTTCTTGGTTGTGGAGTTTTGGACCACACTGTGTCATAAATACTATGAATTATGAGCTTGCAATCTCCTGAACAATGAGAAAAATCCATAGTACAGATTGTGAAAAAGCGAGAACCCATTCTGAAGGCCTTCTCCTTTACCCTGAACACCGCAATGTTGCTTTTCAGTTAGTACTCCATGATCAAGATCTATTGATTTCACACAGTGTGTGTGATCATGCAGACTGCTCAAGCATTTCTTTCAAAGATCTATAGGTCATGCTGATGCTATGGCATGCACCTGTGCATATGTATGATAATCCATTAGAGTGATCTTAGTGTGATGAGTCATATTATACCCGTATATAAGATTCGCTAATAGAGCATCAGCTTATATTATTCTTCTGCTTTTTTTTTTAATTTTGGAGTCACAAAATTGTGAGAGAAACTAACAAACTCATGGAAGGGTCAAGAAAGGAGAGAAAAATGGCTGTCAGACTGTCCATGTCCAGCTTCATCCTGTCATTTGTCCTCTGTAGTCTATCACTATTTGAATGCTCAGTTAATGTATGATTTGGGTTGAATCTATTTTGGGTTTGTAAATGTATGGCTGTTATATTGGTGTCGAGTGTGTGTGTGAGTGTGTTTGCACACGTTTATTATTTTTTTTAAAAAATGTATTAATGTCGACAAATCAGTGAGCCCAGCTGCTGTGTGTAGGCTTCTCTCCAACAGTTTACTCTCTCCCTCTCAGTCACGCACACACACACACACACACACACACACACACACACACACACACACACACATTCACACAGACCTCATGTCTCTGTATCCCTCTCCAGATTGCTGGAGAAGGTCAATTGCCAGTTTGCCTCTGCCAACATCTTTATCAAAACCAATATTAATTTTTTGCTAATTAGGACCTGCGAGCTAATGAGCGTCACAGATAATTAGTTCATTTATAATCCATAAAACAACCGTGGCTTGTTAGCAGATCAGAAACCCGCGACGAAAACTCTGAGCAAGCGGTGAGCAAAGGGAAATGAGACAGAGGCGCAGTAGGTGTGGAACTTGGAAGCTAAACGTGAATTTCCTATATTTGAATTATACATACGCTCTTTTTCTGAGGTGTTTTAAATCAATTTGTTTTGAATTTTGGTATGTTTTTTTAAAAAAATCTGTAATTCCAGTACAAACCTTTGTTTTGATGGATCACAGATTGTTTGCATTGAATTTAGTGGCATATTTGTGGGGTTCCAGACTTTATTATGCTGTATTACAACTCAATCATCACTAGTTGCACAAGATACAGCATGAGATTTAACAGGAAAAAACTCTAAACACATTTTCCACCAAAGATCTTAAGTCTTGCATTCAGGGACCTAACAGGTTGCTCTCAGATCTTAATGAGAAAGCAAATTAGCACTGTAAATGCACTTACACTTGGAGCATTTAAGTGTTGAGAAAGAAAGCTGTTTACATACATAAAAGCCAGATACTATAAATGTATTTGTCTCAACACGCCACATTTGACAACCAAAATCCATCCTTAACCCTTATGTTCCATGGCTTACACCTTCCTCTGGGTTTAAGAAAATAAAACCTGTGATCTTTAACGTGACAACTAACTTTTATATAGAAAAACCTGGAAATGAACACGACAGGAAGTTCACGGTCAAGTGTTAAGAGTCGATTTATGTGTCAACTGCAAGTGTAAATGAATTTGATGAAATCTGTTAAGATACAATTCCAGATACAAGATGAATGACACGACTGGGTGTAACCAGGCTGTTAAAGGAGGGTAACTCGTGTGATCAGAGGCTCACGTGTGTAAATTATTCTGTGTAAATTATTTTCACATCACTTCACCTCCAATACTATCTTCACAGGAAGGGAAGCAAAGGTGATACAATTATAGGTAGTGTATAAATTTGCACACAGTATCATGCATGATGTGTTCTGTACACAGACTCATGATTCAGCAATGGGATCATATATAGCCACGTGTGACTGAAAACACCCTGCGGTCATTCACTGTAACAGCTTATGTGAATCAATCAATCAATCAGTCATTCAATTAGTCAAATCAGCCAAAAACATGACATTCTATTTTCCAAATTTAAGCATATTGTGCTGATATTTTCATTTAATTGTTTCGTTTTAATTGTTGATTGTATAAGATATTCACGGAACAAATATTTATTAATTATGGTCAAACCCAAACCCAAGGTCACCTCCATGTCCTGCCGTGTTGGCCCCACCCACTTTTCTATATCTTTCCAGTGTCAATGGCCAACAACATACTTTAAGTTTAACCAAGAATGTGAATCGCATAAACCAGCTCTGCAAACTGCATGAGATTGTAAGTGTTTAAAACACAGTATATACAGGTTCAGAAGTTATGCTGTTTTGTTATTTTTTGGAAAAAAGTACTGTTGGCTAACTCTGTTGAGAGAGAGCACGCAAGAGAGAGAAAGTACTTGACTGACTCATCTCCAAGAACCTCTATTCTTCTCAGCACTGTTGGTCAGTATAGCATAAGCACACGAACTGTTAACACCACCAGAGAAACGAGCGAGGGCTGTGTGATGACATTAGAGCCTGCATTTGATGTAATAATACGTTGTAGAGAGACACAGGCTCAGTGAGATGGAGAGATTGGCAGGACAGAAGAGAAAGAGTTAGACTGTGTAGCAGATGGAGGGACGGGACGCTTCGGGAGGCAGCATTTTGAGCAGTGAGGCATCTGTTTATGGAGGAATATAAAGTCCAGCTGTCCGTTTTTGGATAAGAGTGGAAATGTTGGCTTTGGCTGAGATGAATGTACTCAATCACTTAAAAACTGTGCACAGGTTGAGTTTAGACATTATTATTATATTAGTGAAAGTACTATACATAATAATACATACAATCCACAGTACAAAAAAAAAAGGCAATAACAACCAAGTGGAAATTTTCCAAGATCCACAGCAAATAAAATGTCAGAAATCTGAACAAATCATTTACATCATCTACTGAATATTCAGAGGTAAAATGTGACCTTAACAAAAGATCACCAGGAATAATTTATTCAACAATTCTGCTTTCATCTCCATTTATCCGTTTTTCTATGTCAGCTAAGTGTAGATATAGTTTTGCAATATTTTGTGTTATTTCATTCTCAAATTTGTAGCATCTCTATTTATGTTAGAATTTGAAATATCCCTGTTGGGCCAGATGACGCCTGCACTTGGCTTCAGGGCCCTTGGTACCTTTCTGTTGGTCAGGACTTTACAAAGAGAACGTAAAATTGAAATTCAACTTTTGCTTAGCAGTGTGTTGTATTTCCAAGTGAAATTGCGTATTTGTGCAGGGAGAGCTTGGTGATCATTTTGGTGTTAATCATTGGAATTTGATTGGCTTGCGAAAAACGTGCAAGCCAAAACCAACATGGAGTCAGATCTTGAAGCTAACCTGCGGTCATTGGAGGACTTAATCAGGAACTGAAGTCTCAGAATGAACCCAAAACCTGACGTGGTTATGTGGTTATGAAATTTGTTTACCCCTGCTAATTGCAAGTATTTCCTCTTTCTATCAATACCTGTAAACATCAAAATTGGAAAAGCAGAGTAGCGTGAGACATTTCTGATGCAGATGCGATGCTACTAAGGTTACAATAGTAAAAATTTCTGGGCTTAAATCCCTGGACTTACTTTTCTAGGACAGAGTTCCTAGGCTTAAATTATAGGTTTCNCTTCATGGGCTAAAGTACATGGGTTAAACTTTGTGGGATAAATTTCCTTAGCTTAAGTTTCTTGGCTGCAGTTTCTGGTCTAAATGTCCTGGAGTTAAACCACTGGGGTTAAAGTTCCTGGGCTGGAGTTTTCTTATTTGGGTTAAAATCCTGGGCAATTTATTTATTTATTTATTTTTTAACTTTCTGGTCTTAAGTTACTAAGCTAAAGTTTTTGAACTTAAGCTCCTGGCATAAAGTTTGTGGGTTCAAGTTCCTTGGCTTAAATCCCTTAGCTCAGTGAAAAGCAGGATAGAAAGTACACTTGTCTCTGTCTTTCTTTCCCTCTTTCTTTTGCTGTGTCACACTCAGCCCACTCGGAGAGAAAAGCCCTGTCTCACTTTTTTGGGAAATGTCACACACCTGAACTTTAGTGAACAAACATGTCTCTGAACAGTGACTTCTGCAGTGCTGCTGACACAGCCTTTCACTCAGGTGATGGCAGCCATGACGCTGGCTTTAGAAAGGTCTTGTGGTTTGAGCAGCTGTGATGGAGGGATGAAGGAATGGGGGAGTGAACGAGAGGTGTGAAATGGGCTCCTCTGTGAGTGAAAGCTTATCGTGAATGCAGAGGTGCTATTACCTGTGCTTTGATTTAGCAGAGCCCCAAGAGACCACTGATATAGGTGTGTGTGCGTGCGTGTGTGTGTGTGTATGTGATTGCTTATGCTTGTGTGAAGGATGTAGAGTATACTTGCAGCTCTATGTCAGATGCAGTGCCCACAAGGAAAAGACAGGAAATGAGACAAAGGGAAGCAGATAGACAGAGTGGCAGAAAGACAGATAGACAGACAGATTTATATATGTTGGTAGAGAAGGGGGCAGATATCTGGAAAGTCAGATAGATTGGGAGGCAAAGAGTTAGAGAGAAATAGAGAAGACGACATGGAGACAGAGGCTTTAAGATGGAAATACTAATAAATAGACATAATGTTAGACAGATCAAGAGAGAGGCAGGTAGACAGGCAGACAGACAAAAAAAACAAAACAGATGGACAAGAATGTAGACAGTGGGGGTGCTGTCCAGGGGCCACAGGGGCCATTTTAGACAGAGGTTATTCTGTCTATGTGCCTTAAGTAATTACTACAAGTATATTACTCAATAATGCATTTTATTTAGTAATTCTATGTAAAGTATACAGTCTGGTTTAACGATCAAATTATAAGCGCAGATAGATGGGTAGGCAGGAAGACAGCATGGGGACAGATGAAGAGATGGAAGCAGATAGACAGGCATAAAGAAGAAGGAGGTAGGTAGATAGAGAAAGAGGTGGCAAAGAAAAAGACAGACAAAAAGTTGGATATATAAGCACAACGGTAGAGAGAAAGACGGAGAGACAATGAGGAGAAAGACAGAGAGACAGTGAGGAGGATAGACAGAGAGACAAACAGACAGAGAGATCAAGATCAAGAGTGACACTGCAGCAGATAGAAAGTGAAGAAGACATAGACAATGAGGTTGACAGGAAGGCAGATAGACAGGTTCTGATGCGCAGACAGAGAAATGGCTGTCGTGGGGCGAGCGATTAGAGAGACAGAGGGAGAGAACTGTGTGTGTGTGTGTGTGTGTGTGTGATGGGTTAGAATCACTGTAATGGGCTTTTAAATGCCTGCTTACACTGACAGCTAAATTATGCCTGTGTAAGTGGCATGTGTGTGTGTGTGCATGTGTGTACACACACATGAATGTGTAATCAATCTCACATCAGACTGGGTCAGAATAGAAAAAACTGCACCGTCACATATAGTTTTGTCCTCCTATAACCTACAACCATAATAAAAAGTGGAGACTGCTTTACTCTTTCCTCTAACTGGTGCACAAGGTTTGGGTTTTTGGGACATACGTGGACTATGTGACATCACACCCAGCCAGCATAGACATAATTATACAGTAGTCCATATGATGTAGCAGCTCTGAGTAACAGTAATATAACGCAGCACGCATCATATCTGCAGAAACTTTTAACCAATTTAGACCAACAGCAGCACAGATAACCTTTAACCTGTGTGTGGTTTGTGTGTGTTTTGTTAAGATGAGGGTAGCTGTGCTTCTCTCTCACCTTCTCTCTCTCTCTCTCTCTCTCTCTCTCTCTCTCTCTCTCTCTCCGTATTGTTCTTAGGCACAATGTTGGGAGAGGTAGAGGGTTTGCGCCTTTGAAGCGTGACAGATTTAACCATAAATCTGCAGGATTAGTACACACTGGCCCAAGGACTATGTGTTTGTGTGTGTGTGTGTGAGTGATAGTGAAACATGGGACTCACTTAGACCTCCCAGAACAGTCTCCTGCCCTTCTATCAACACTGATATTAATGTACTTACTGAAGAGAGAGAGAGAGAGAGAGAGAGAGAGAGAATTAGCACAGACTGGATGAAGTTTAAAGAAGGGAAAATGGAAGAAAGAAGGGAGCGAGAGCTGCCATTCATGTCTCTTTTTACTTGACACTTATGAGCTGTTCATTATTAGAGATTGATGTCACTTTGACCCAGGTCATGTCATATATCATTTCCTTATATGGTCAGATTCACCTGCTCCCCTTACCCCGTTGCCATGGTAGTTAATTAGTCTCACCTGTTGCTTGTTACTCCTCATTAGTATGCCTGTTTAAACTTTCTCCTTTCCCCTGTGTGTTTCTCAGAGTATTGCATGTATCTTGAAAAGTTTGTTTTAACTGAATGTGTTTTTTTAAGCACTGTATCTTCAACTGAATCCTAATGAACTAGTCTAGATTTTTTTTTTCACTGATGCTGAACTGTAATTGCCATAATGGGAGGAGTGAGAATGAGCTGGAGCATTCTCTATTCTCACTGTTGGGGAAGAAGGTCAGTCTTTTTATGTCACACAGTTTCTGAGAGTCATCTTCAAGTCGCTTAGTAAAGCATGTAAATGTGTCAGGCCATCTTTATAACAGTGAATTGGATCCTCCACCTTCTCCTGAATTAGCTTGTCTAGGGATAAAGTGCAGTATGAATTATGAAACTTGGATTTCACAAACAGAACGATTCCTTTCTTTCAAGAGCTGTCTCAGGTCATTTTAGGTCATTTGCTTATTTTAGACCTGGCTTTAATGGGAAATCACTGTTTGAGTAGCTAAATACAGAGGTCAAATCTACATGCCCTGCTCTGTAGAGATGAGTTAAGAAAATGTCATGAACTGGACAAGAATACAGGACAATAAAGCCATATCAACATCCAGCCCTTGGTGTAGTGTGTTGTGGCTGTGACTGTAGTAAACTGGAGGATGGTAATGTGATGATAACATTGGGAGAAAAACTGAGTGGAAAAAAAACTAACTTCACCGTCACTTTTTCACACATGTCTATGAGTACTGCACTTCTGATGAAATCATCAAGCATTTCCAAATGTTTCAAGAGCCCTCAGGGCACATGGAGAGGGGCGGTGTGTGTGTGTGTGTTGTGTGTGTTATCTATGATGGGGTGGAAGTCAGAATGTGTGCATCAGCAAATTAGTCTTGGAGTGTGTCCACTGTGTGAGAGCGATTGAAAATGTTTACAGTTTTGTGCATAGGAAGTAAATGTGTGTGTATATGTGTAAAAGTGTGTGTGTGTGTGTGTGAGTGAGTGTGAATGAGAGGTTGAATGAAGCAGCTGCAGGGAGCGAGTCAGACTGGATTATGTTGACTCCTGGAGGGTCAAAAAAAAAAAAAAAAAGAAAGACTACAGGTCAAATTAGGCAGAGAAATTCACACACACAAGCAGCAACAACAACAGCATCAAATGACTTGTGTGTACCAACCCCAAAAGGCAAATTCAGGCCAAAAGAGCTGTCTGTGGAGGAACATAATCCCAAATGAATCGTTCACGCTGCTGATTTCTTTGCCAGGGTCAAAGACCTATTACGCACTTTCAGTGTCACCTCCCTCAATCCCTGCCGGATGGTATTTTCCTCATCCATTAACATATTAGCGAGTGCACCATTACGAACGTTGGGAGGGGTTAACCTTTCTCAATGGCTTGAGAACAAATTAAGACCGGAACGCTCGGCTACTCCCTGCTCGTTAGCCGAAAGGAAACACGGATGTTAAGGGATTACAGTAGCATGCATGAAGAACTGCTTTCTACAGAGATTATGACACCGAGCCAATTAGGAGTCGGCTTGATTTAGGGTTCAGGCCTATTAATGAAACACTTGCTATTAACACAATGGCTGATGGATCTCATACTATAAAACATGGATCAAAACATTCTTATTATGTATAAATTATATCTATGAACTGTTTTTTTAATCCATCAGTTAACACCTGAGAAAAATGATCGTTTATAATAGCAGGTATTCTAGTGAAAATACTGAATTCGACCCAAATTGTAACGAATGCCTGCATGTATAATTCATTATTTCATTATGCATAGATCACAAGCTTATAATGACTTCACATCTTTCATTATGCCAATAATATGTTAAAAATGTTTTATTTATGCAGCTACCATAAGGTGGTTATGAAATGTTATGCTATGAAGTAATGCTTAATACACTTAATACACTATTAGAAATCCTTTTGATTGATCCATTGGTGAGTAAATGGTTTCTAGTTATTCAGGTCTCACATTATTGATTATTCTTGCATCTATGAAGTATTTAATAAGGTCACAGTGTCATTCCCAGGTGTCCAATATTTTACACAATGAGTGAAAGGAAATAAAAAGACCATTACTGTCACTGTTTTTGCACATGCGTGTGTATCCTGGTGTCCATGTCAGTGTCTATCCTATATATCTCTTCTATCGTGAAAGCTGACTCAGCAGTTTTAGTCCCAAATCAGTTTACTGTCAAGAAAAGTGACCCAGCAGAGAAGTGTGTAAATTTTGTCACACTTTTCTCACAAACCAGTGTTCCTACGGATTTCTGATAAGAGTTACCACAACAAATCTTGAAACATTTTTACAGACATTGCCCTCTTTACTTTAATTCCCAGGTCTCTTGGGCTTATTTCCACTATTAACAATGTCATAAATTACTTGAAATTTAATGCCACAATGTTCCATGAGACTTGAGCTTGTGATGAGGATGAGAGAGAGGAGGAAGATGGGAAGGAATCCTCCCTCTAGTTTCCTTTACTTTATTTGTTAATGTAAAACCCAATAGCAAAGATTTTCACCAGTGAAACTGATGTGTATTAGATAGATCACTTTTTGTGCTGTTGTAAAAGGCATAAAATGCTAAAGATGGCACATGCACACAGACATTAGCCTCCTCCTCATGCAGTGTCCCAGCTGTGTGTTGAGATGAGAAGGACATTAATAAATTTTAGGTGTGTTACCCCTGTCCTTTAGGGGCCCTGGAGGAGCTACTCTATTGATCTTCTCAGGGATGAACGCCCGCTGTGGGAAGATTTAAACGCCCCGTGGGCCTCGTCTTCTACAAACCCCAAGCTATTTTAAACATATGGCAGCCTCAGGCTCTGTACTTACACAGCCATCATGATCAGACACACACATTTTGTAGGACCTGAAAGTCATTTATGTTTAAAAATTCTAGTTGAGTGATGCACACTGGTCTGCTGCTCCGTATGTGCAAATCTATATGAACTGGCCAACATATTCACACACACATTCACTAATTAAATAATGTCCAAACATACAGTCATCAGTGTCAGTCATCACTCACAACACAGTTAACTTAAAAAAAGGGACACAAGACATAGTGCAACAGTGACTAAATATCATCTTTGTGTGTATTCAGATTCCTGAAAGTATCGTTGTCATCCAAACCTGCAGTTACAGGCTATATAATAATGTCGTCATTGGTGTAAGTTGGAAACTTAGATTTTTTCTTTGCTGTAAAATGAAATACAATGTAAAGGCAACACAATGTAAAAATTAAAAACATGCTCCTCATTCAGATACAGCTCAAGAAAATGGGCTTCAGTGGATACACACCGCTGTTTTAGGCAAACTTCATCCTGTATGCGCAGTTCTCACGCTACTGTCTTAGTGCTTCTCCGTCCAATCGTAGTTATGTCTGACGTCTGACTATTTAGATGCATTTTTTTTTATAAAATCCTCAATAATTGCACGTATCTCAACTTTGAATACAGCCATATGACTCAGAAGAGGCCATATTGTATAGAAAGTGGAAAGTGTGCATCGTTATGGACAACTCAACATTGCGTATACCTTGCATGTCCTTGTGAATTGAAAGGCTGGTTAATATGAATGCGTATTTCCTGAGATTAATGAGTCTAAAATTCTTCAGAAATGCGTCTGGTGTTAACTTGCCTTTGATATAATGGTTGACTCCAAATACCAGATGCAGCACTCACTGTATAGATGTACAGAAATGTTGAAAGAATGTTGTTGATGAAGATCAGTGAGAAGAGAGTGGGAGACTGAGGACTTGTATATATTTCGTGAAGATAAATTCATATGACGTATTCTTTACTGCTCCAATGTAGAGATGCTCTTAATATAATAAGTTTAAAAATAATAGCTTTAGATTATCACCATTGGATTATCCAATGGATTATCCAATACAAGTTACAAAGGACTTAGAAATTGCAAAGGAGTGCAAGACTTCACAAAGAGTAACTGTAAAGTAGAGGCTTTATAGTGTCTCAGAATGAGGAAGTGATGTGAACTAGGTAAAGCGCAAGTACGTTAGAATTCTGGTAATGGGGACCTCTGGTGGTGCAGAGTAGGATTGTCATGTTACCAAATTTGGTTACGTTCCTCTGCTAACCAGTCAGCAAGCTAGCTAACTGGAAATCTGGTGGTACAATTGGTCAGGGGAAAAAAGAAGCAACTACACTCTTCTTGCTGCCAGATACAATTGTCTGCCAACTATACCCTCCTACTCTGGTGGTACAAATGGCCACTTGTGTGACAGAGGTGATCCGCACATCCGAGTCGTAAGGAGAAGTCAACGAGGTCATGTCGAAAGCAATGCTGGAACACATTGCTGTGTTGAGACAGCACTGTGGAGCGACAGCCAGGGAGAGAGAGAAAGAGTAAAAGAAAGAGAGGGTAGGATAGAGATAGATGAGTCCTGCAGCACATTGCTCTTGTCTGTGGCTCTCTGCTCTGGAGGCTGTTAATGTGCAGTGTATCATTCATAAGCTTAATACCGGCATCACTTTTGCCTAAATGGCATCATTTGTCAGTACGAGCAGGAGGCTGGGGAGAGGAACAGAGGACACGGCTGGCTGCTGATAACCACAGAGAATGAGAAAAAACACACACACAAACCTGATCTCCCATACATTTAGTAGGGATTGTAAAAAGCAAGAGCGCCAAATGAATATCTATAGCTGCTAACCCCACAACCCTCCCAAACCATAATCATCTCTAACTGTTAATTTTGGAGGGAATGTAGTGATAACATTAGTTAGCTCACAGTTTTGTTTTTAGCACTTGTCAGCAAAAAGTAAACAGCAAGGTGTGACTGATACTTAATAGTTATTTCCTTCCTTCCTCTTTTTCCTATTGGCTCATGCTTCTGAGTTCCAGGAATCCACAAAAATCTTTGAAATACGAACATTAAGAGCATGAATAAAGTAAATTGTGTGAACATATTATGACTTTGTGAGCTTGATTTAGCATCTCATGGCCACATTAAACATAGTATTTAGTCCATAGGTTACATGACTTTCTGAGGAAACACTAAGGAAAATAGCATAAAAGATATGGAACCACAGCAAGGGAACCACGTGACTTACAGCCAAGGGAGACGTAGCTATGGAATCACAGCTAAGAAACTGCAGGAATCACATGAACCAAAGCTAGGGCATGGCTAGAGAAGCACAGCTAAGGATCCACAGGAACCCAAAGAGCTAGGGATCCAAAGGAACCATAACTAGGACAACTACAGTTAACTGCTGCACATGGAAAAAGATTTATACAGACAAAAAAGACGGGTTACTAAGCCGCAGTGTGGGAACAGGAAACAATGACCATATAAAGAAATTTAAGAATAAAACAGAGCAGACACGAGTACAAGAGTCAGAGATAAAACCAGTGAAACATTTGAGGAAATCTCTTTGGTTGAACTCATTTAAAAGCTCGTTTATTAAAATGCTTTTGAAATTTTAAAAATCGCTTACTTTCAGCTTGTAATGTATATTCAAACATATCTACTCAATGCACACTTATAATTTGTCTTGAAAAACAATTGCCCTCCCACCAGGTCCTAATTGATGCCCTCTGGCTTGCATTTAGGTGGAAAATGTCTTACATTCCCTGAGCCGGGAGACAAGATATCACCCGCGAATGTCCATTTGTTATCCAGACGATGGATGTTTCCTTCTCTGTAGTGAGACGAGAGGACTGTGAGAGTGGGAGAAAGCGCCAAGTGCCGATTATTAATGAGTGGCGAGTAAAATGCTTAATTTGCAGCGTCTTCGAACAAAATTATAACTCGCACTGAAAGCAGGCGAATTTGCATAAATCTCATTAGAAAGACATAGAAGGGTTCATAAATCGTTCTATTAATTAGTCCTTCTTCACCTCTTTTTCATGGCACAGTGGTGTGAGTTAATAAAAGCAGGAGGCTGTGAATGTGTGTATGAGTGTGTGAGTTTGCGTGACACTAATTGGCCTTTGTAGTGGCTGGTTTAGGTTTGTGACTCCTGATGTAGATTTAAAGAGGAGATATGCTTCGGGTGTTTCATGTATTCAAGTACCTGTAGTTGTTTGTACGGTATTTATATGGTGTGTGTGTGTGTGTGTGTGTGTGTGTGTGTGTGTGTGTGTGTGTGTGTGTGTGTGTGTGTTTGACCAGACATTTGAAGCGCAGTCAGTAAAAAACAACTTCAATGATAATGACGA
>CM074947.1:27481025-27496944 GCA_037577455.1 Pangasius macronema | reverse complement strand
GTGTGTGTGTGTGTGTGTGTGTTTGACCAGACATTTGAAGCGCAGTCAGTAAAAAACAACTTCAATGATAATGACGAAAAATCTAAACAGTGATGTGATGATGATGCTTATTATTATTATTATTATTATTATTATTATTATTATAGCTTAATATTTCTAATTAGGTGCTGAGGTATAGGTTATAGTTAATTATATTTACATTAAAAGTCATTTTGTCATTTTCTCTTGATGACAAGTAAGACAGAAGAAATGCAGCTTGTTAGTGAGAAACCACAAAAAGCAAACGTCCTTCATACCGTCATGGTTTTTAGTTCTGTGGATAAATAGTTCAGGAACAAAAAGCTAAAAATTTTACACTTTTGTGTAATACTTGGATTATATTCATAAAATTTAGAAAAATAATTATTATTTCTTCTTCTTTCTTAATTTAATGTATACTAGCTCTAAAAAGTTTCAGAACCCCTGCTTTTTTATGTAATGCAAGTCTCTAAAACTTGCGTGTGTGTGCGTGTGTGTGTGTGTGTGTGTGTGTGTGTGTGTGTGTGTGTGTGTGTGTGTAGGTTCTTCAATAACTCAACTCACAGCTGTGGATCCTGATGGAGAGCCGCTTATTTTTGGCGTGGTGGGTGAGGAGGCCTCGAGGTTCTTTGCCGTGCAGGAGAACACCGGCGTGGTGTGGCTCCGACAGCCACTTGACCGCGAGGTACACACACACACACATACACATACAGTACACACACACACAAACTCTGTAGATACCACAGATACACACAGCACTGTTGGTGTTTCAGTGAGGTGGAAACACAAATGGAGGAAAAGTCAGAGGAGGAATATCGACATGAGGATCTAAGAATAATTTAAGCTGTATGTATTTCCCTGACAGTCTGTTCTGTTTCTCTTTTGCAGACAAAGTCTGAAATGCAAGTGGTGTTTTCTGTCAGCGACAGTCAAGGGGTAAGCACACACTCACTCACTCAATCACTCACTCACTAACTCTCTTTCACTCTCCCCTTCAGTTGTACTACAACTAAACCACATGCCGTTGTATTAAAAAGTGTGTGTTTGTTGCAGGTGGTGAAGGACACAGTGAACATGGTCTAACCCCTACACTTACTGTTGCGGGGTTGAAAGGTATTGGTCGGAATGTGACACTTATATGCTCTCCATGTCTACTGTGTGTGTGTGCTACGCAAACACACTCAACTCACTTCTGGCACACTAACCATCCACAAATGGATGCAGCACTGGAAATACATATCACATGTCACACATTATGTTCACACGTACAGGTTGTAAAAAGCCCAAAGAGTACAAGATAATGGTTTATATTTAATAGTATTAATACTTGCTTTGGCTAGCAGAGCAAAAACCTTATACTGTGGCATAGTGAATTGTAAGATGAGCAGTGCTGTGCAGAATATTGCATTAGGTTAGGGTGAGTCGATCAAATCTCATTCCAGTCTCCGGTCTCCGTCTGAACCAAAGCCTACGTCGATTTCACTCAGTTGAACATGGCAGAAAAACCTCACAGGCACTGCGGTAGACACAGTATCCTCCATCCAAGGATGGAAGCTCATGGAGCTTATATAAGAATGGCTCTGTTGATGGACACAAGCTTCCAGGCTGTGCTCTCTCAGTTCCAGGATCAAGAGATTTCACCTGGGTGATGCTGGCTTCCTACAACAAGATTTGTTTAAGCTCCTTAATGCACCAAGTTCCAAGTATAATTAACAGGTCAAGTTCTAAGTAACATTTAAATTTTTGGTGCAGATGGAGGCTGAATATTTCTGACACATGTATAGGTTTCCGGTGGAAGGCGCAAGTCCATGCTCTCAGACATCGACTGCATTTGTTATCATGAGTGGGACTTCATTGTAGTGCCATTTGCGGCGCTGGGATTAATGATGGCTCGTCCGCCTGAGAGCATCTTGTGCTATCTTACCTGCAGCTTAACAAAATGCCAGTGGCTGGTTTCTAGCTGTCTTCTGAAATGTTTTTTTCTTCAACAAAATTCTTCCGACTGTCCTCTTGAGCGAAGCGATCACTGCAAATAAGCCCAGTAACAGCAAGTGGAGTGTTTTATGGATCTCAGTAAAAATGCTAGCCACTTAAACATCCGCACTTGAATATTGTAAGGGAGGTAATAAAAACATCCCCTTTTTCAGATTATGTGGCACATTGGGACAGCAAATTGTCTTACCATTTTGGCATTTCTGCCAGATCTACACAGTTTAGCTTTAAAACTTTAGCGAGAAAGCAATGGCGTGCTAGAATATTCAATAGCGCTGAATTATAAGATTCACAAGCAACATGTTCTTTATCAGGTCTCAGCATAAACAGATTTAATAGACAAATTGCTGGTGCATTAAGAGTACATTTCAGTTTCTAAAAAGCAATTGGTACTCCTGGAATTATACCCCCTAAAACCATTAAATTGTTGAAGTCGATAAGGAAACCCTACAAATGCGAAGTGTGAATATTACTACGCCGAATGAGGACGACCGTTGCAGATGCAGTGAGTTTGCAAAATATAACCAATTTTATAATGTGAATGGCCTAGAAATGCTCCGCTGTAATGACTTTGATCCTTCGTCTGTTTATTTGAATGTTCATTCGTTTTTTTTTTCATTCCTTCATTTGTTCATTCACTCGATCATGCTTTCATTTTTAGTTACTGCTTTTTACTGGTTAGGGTTGATGTGGATCAGGGAGATCAATAGGCACCAGGAAGTGATACACCCTGGATAGGATGCCAGTGCATTGCAGGGCACCAGCATTGGAGCTGAACGTGTAGTCAAATGAAACTATGAAACATCAAAACATCTCCAATCGAGAATCAAAGAAATGTAGTTGTGAGAGTATTTTTTCTCAGAAGAGAGAAATATATAGAATTTCGGGAGCAGTCTCATTTTTCTCAGGTTTGTGTATTTCAGTGGTCATGTCTGAGTGAAACTCCTGCCTGGATTCCTGCTGACAGTTGATCCTCATCTGTTTTCCTCTGTCTTCTCTCCTCACTTGGCGCCTTTTTCTGTCTCCTTTCCCCTGTAGTGTCTCTCTTTCTCTCTCTCTCTCTCTCTGTCTCTCACCCTTTCCTTCATCTAATACTTGATATGAGTTAAGCAGAGAACTTCAAACAGGGTGTGAAGTGTCTCTCCCTCTCTGTGTCACACTCACTCACTCCATTTGGCATTCTCACACACACACACGCACACAGACCACTGCACACACACACACACACACACACGCACACACACACACACATACTATACTCAAATCCTCAAAGCTTCAGGCATTTTTTCTTTTGTCACGATGAGAAAATAAAGACGACAGAGAGAAGGAGAGAGATGGATTTAACTCAATCTGTGTTCTCTGACGTTATGATTAAGCTCTCTAGCGATAGAAGATGATGGAGGATGTGGGACGCTCGATATTACTCCTTCAGTCCCCAGCACTCAGTATACAAACCATTCGTTTGTTCTTCTAATTGATGATGATAAACTAAGCACACACACACTGTGTGTGGGAATTCTAATGTGTATTTATACGGAGAAAGAAATCGGGTCCGAAATTTTATGTCGCCCGAAAGAGACTCGCTATAATATAGTATAATATGATAGAATTTTTATAAGCTTTTCAGAATTTTTAAGGGTCACACTTGTGTGATGTCGAGCCACATCACACCACCTCGTCACTGATTATAGCACAGCCCATTGTGTTTATTCCTTACACGTAATTACAAAATGAATGTCAGCAAAATATGAAGAATTATAACTATAAATGATAAAGCATTATCAATATAAGACTCAAATCATTTAATGTTTTAGTCTTATTACTTTCCAGTCTGCAAACCAATTATTTAACTACTACTACAGTTTTATATGCATGAAAGACAAGGATTGGCTTCTCATAATAATTACTGTATGTTCCATATAGTAGTCTGGGTTTGTTCGTATGGTGTATCAAAATAGAGAAAAGATATATCGGAGAAGTCTGCTATCGTTCCCTTGACGTTCTGTCAACACCTGTGCCCTAATTTTGATGTCAGAGGTTCTTAAGGCTGGTTTCATAAATCAGTCTCATTGTGGAAATATACTAAGCAGACACTTTCCAGTTTTACCATGCAGATTAATCTCTGTAGCATAACAAATTAGTTAGCTCAAATGGCAAAATAGTTAGCATCCTGAATCCAAGTGGTTCCATTTGATGACAGAAGACTTGATGCTAATGACATATTATTGCTTGCTAATCTAAGTGACTTAACCCTAAATTAATGGTGTACCACAAGAAACTATTCTGAATAATGCAGGTTAATTTGAATCATTAAAAAGTTTTCTAATCCTGGAAATGGGTGGGCATGGAGAGGAACTGCCTTTTTCCAGATTTTGTCCCTTTTTTTTTGTTTTTGTTTGTCTGTTTAGTTTTGTCCCTCTGTCCACACATCCCTGCAGCTCTCCACTTACACTCTCCCTGCATTTTTATGGCCTCATTACCTCTTTTGGCCCCCTGCTACACCACACAGTCAGAAAGAACACACCACAACATCACTCCATCAAGCTATCATTCAAATGACATGGCACACTCAGTCTTCAGCAAACTGCACAAGGAAACAGATGGGGAAAGTAATAATGGACTGTTCTGTGTGTGTATATATGTGTGTGTGTGTGTGTGTGTGTGTGTGTGTGTGTGTAGTGATGTAACAGTTTGTTTTTTTTGTTTTATTTTTCCTATTAATAATTCTATAGTTTAAAGTTTAATATTGTAGATCATCCGCAAAACAAGTTGACTGTTACAACATGCTGACACTGGAGACTCCTTCCAAAAAAAAGATGCATAAATGTCTCCTCACTGAAACGTTCACCATATGAGTAACTAAACATGTTTTTGTTTTTATGAAGCATCCAACATGCAAGTTGCCGCATTAATTGTCACTATGTTAGCGTATTAGAACGAGCACGCTGATATAAAACTGTGATTTGCCTTGCGGTCAGAACTATACTCCAGACACACTAGAAAATTAATCAACACAATCTAACCAATCAGATTTAAGTATTCAGGAGCACTGTGGTATACATAGCAGTTAATTCGCGACATTTGGTGGCAGCATATATAATAATTGTTAGGAAATAAAAGCAAGAAGAAATTTGATCATGGTACACAATGCTTCTTAACCAAAATGCATAACCTTTTATCAGTATCAGTGGGAAAAAAAAGTATTGCTGAAAGCAATAGGATGCTATTGTGTGTTATTACGTCTCTCCTGTTAGGACAGACTCAGTCATATTCGAAAAACCAATGATTCTATGTTGTTCATTGTGCGAGGAGACACACATTACCATTTGAATGAACTCCTGTATGGAGCAGTGATACTTTAACGCTTAAGGTTCTGAAGTAGTGACTGGATGAAGACAGTGGTGTGTGAAGAGTACTTTCAAAAACACACACATCAAACAAAAGATCTGTATTATTTATTATCCTGGTCAAAATGTCTACGAGTCTTTTTGATGAATGATGAAATAAATATAGCGAACCCAAACCTGGACCCCACAGTATGCTGGTGTTAATAGTGAGTGTGGAGCGGATGGGACACGGGTGTCTTGTCGATCTTGTAATTGGTTGTTGAATAGTGAGTGAAGCAGGAATGCAATGTGTATAGTCCTGTAATTGCATGTTTAATTTGTGGGGTCGTAAAAATCTGGGAGGCATTTTACATTAGGGGAGCAGGTGGCTAGCATCCTGTCTGACAGCTAGAATGAGCTGGAGAAATTTATATCCCACTCTCTTTCTTTTATTCTCATTGTCGAATTGTGTATAGGAGAGAGAGGGAGAGAGAGAGAGAGAGAGATTCCTGATCAAAGAAAGGTCACTGTAGCGATGAACAAACCGAACATGGTGAAATCGGAGGTGAAAAGATGAATTGTACATAGTAAATAGTCTGTATGTTTTTACAAGTGAATGGGAGAGTGTGATGAATGAAGCTCATTAGTCATTGGAGCGTGTGTTAGAAAGAGGAAAAAGGCCATTCCGCAGCAGATGCATACACACAACAGTGTATCAGTATTCGTCTTACTTTTCATTCATTTGGACAAGCAGATGTGTGTGTTTTTAACCTTTCTTATCTCTGATAGACATTTATAGTAGTAAATGTTAGTGCACATGGACTGTTATTTCCAGTGAACACCGATATGCAAATTGCTCACTTTTACTTCATTTGTTTTAGTGTAACAAGCCTCGAGTTTCTTATCATTATTAAACTTCATACCACAGTGCTGTTGACTTCTTGTAAGATATCTTTGTCGATTACGTTACCACCTGCGAGATGTTTTATGAATTGTTATTTGCATATTTTTCACAACAATAATACCATAAAATTGTGTGATCATTGCTGTGATGAAGATTTTTGTAAGATGTTTACTTAACAAGTCTCCAGTGTCAGCGCTTTGTAACAGCCAGAGGTAAAGCCCGAAGTTTACCGATTGTCCGTGCAATGTGACAAGCTGTGTTTTTTTTGTCTTACTAACTTTACGAGAGAGAAGAAAGTGAGGCTAGAGAGGGAACAACCGTTTACAGCTGCTATACCGTAAGTGATACGAGGAAGTAACATGTTTCATGGACGTTCCACGAGAGTACTTATAACTATAAATGAATAAATTTTTAACACATTAAGAAATTAATTATTTTTACATTAACAACGGTTTAACGGCACTATATATTCTCCTTATTTGTGATCAGGACATGTGCTTTTTGCAGTAACTTTTGTGTAAGGCCACATAACATCATTGATCATTTTGTTTATAACACCATGCCCCCCCCCGAAGGTTTTTATTTATTATTCATTTAGCACAAGAGCAATAGACATAACAAAGTATCAAACAATGGCAGTTACATAAGGAGAAAATATACACATACTCCAACCTGTGTGTATCCTATCCAGTGCCAGTGGCAGTTATTTTGTACCCAGACATCAGTTTGGACATTGTGATGTCTGGGATTTGAGGCTAATGGCGTGTGTTTGGACAACAGTGTCTCTGTTTTGTTTCGAGTCAGCTCTTTCGTTTTGAAACGAGAGGGAAGGTGGTCAGCGGAAGCTCACACAAGGTCACCGGAACTATACTCGAAAATTTGTCGTTGTAAGAAGACATCATGCGCTACTTTCATTATGGACACACACACACACACACACACACACACTCGCAAATACACAGCTTATATGAAAAGTTCTGATTTATTATTTCCTCTTTTTTTTTTTTTTTTTAGAACTGTTGTCTCATTTCCTTTTTTCTCTTCACATTTATGGCACCCAGCTGTCTCTCCTTGTCTTATGAGCTTGTACTGATTAAATGGGTCCAAAAATAAATCTTTCTCTCAAAAAAAAAATTTAGAGTAAGGTTGCTTAATTTTAAGTGTTCGGACGAGAAATTACAGTCACAATCACGATATACAGTAGCGTCATTCATCTGTTTGGTAGACGCGAATTGGAATAGCAATCTCTGTTGGATAAGGCACAGGTGATAGAAATTTGATAAGGTGAAGCCAGTGCTTATTCGACTGCTATAATGCTCTGTATAAATAGATTGAAAAGTATTGGCAAACAGAGAGTCAAGCAGGCCTTCAGAGATAGATAAACGGACTTTTGGCTTATCTGTTTACTTGTGTGTGTGTGTTTGGTGTGTATGTGTTTGGATGGCTGTTTTGCACTTGAGCCAATGAACATATTATCAGGTTAAATCTGGAGGGTTTGGGTGTACATGGGTGTAGAGCACAGGGTTCAGGGTATAATGTGCAAGATAGGTGTGCCATCGGGGGCATAGAGTGCATGGCACACAAGGTCCAGCAAATAGGAGGTAGAGGATACAGGTTGTAGGCATAGGGTTCATGTCAAAAGGTTAAGGGCATGTAATGCATGACATAAGGTTCAAGTCAAAAGCTTCAATTCACAGGGTTTAGGTCTTAGATTTCAATTCACACTGTTTAGGTCATAGGGTTCAGGCCATAGCTTTCAATTCATAGGGTTCAGGTCATAGGGTTTAGGACACAGGAGTCATGGTATAAGGGCATAAGGTGCAAGGGTGCATGTTGTAGGCAGTAAAGTGTATAAGGTCCTGGTCAATATGTTTCACAATGCATTTAATTCATAGCCATCGAAGTCCTTGGTGAAAGGTCTTCACATGTATACTGTTCAGTGAATTTGGCTTATCACTATCAGACATCTCTCTTTTTTCTCTAGTATTCTTTTTTCTTTCTTTCTTTCTTTTTTTCCATTTTTTGGAGTTTGTGAGAATCTGAATCTCTGTCCCTGTAGGGTCATGCTTGGATGGAGCAGTGTGTGTAGTGTGACTCTGATGTTTGATTTGTTGATTTGTTGTTTTGGCAGCAAAAGCAATCTGGATCAGTGTGAGGTCTCTCAAAATTCTGTTCAGAGTGATGTCTCCTCACTCTTCTTCAAAGCAAATAGCCTGTTTGACATTAATATTTTTTTGTAAAGGTCAAATTTAGATTACAAATTATCTTTCACTGTTGATGTAAGTGTAGATAACCTTAACTGTGTGGTCTGTTTGAATTTTCTTAAAAAATTCTCACTTTATTACTGTGAGAATTTGTGTTTATTTAATCACAGCTGACAGCAATAAGCAGGATTGCTGTGCTAATTGGAGTTAAGCGACAAAGTGTGTTTCATGTGGACTGTATCTCTGAGCTGTGTGTGTGTGTGTGTGTGTGTGTGCATATAGACTTACCAGCATAAATGGATATTGAATGCCATGTCAGAGATGAAGAGTATTGTGAGATATGGTGTGCATGCTTATATCATACCTCCAACTCCCTCATCCCCCCCAAACCCCCAATTGCTATAACTTAGAGTACATCCACCCTCAGAAGGTAGGAGTGTCTACTTTCATTGTTTACCTCTAAATCAGCTGAATAAAATATTATTACTGCAAAACTCACTATAATGTGTAACCTTATTTCTCACACTACTCCACGTTTCCTGATTGCACCAACTCCCTGTTAGCTAACACTCCCTCCCCTTTATACCTCACAACAGCACATGAATATCACATTATTTTACACGTAATACAATGTGACAGAATGAAACTGTTAATAAGAAGTATGCACTCATTAACAGAAATGAAAGCATCAAGAAAGCTAAGGAGACTGGGAATCTGACAACAAAGCTTTGCTCGTGAGTTGGTGTTGGTATTGCTTCCACTGCACAAGTTTCTGTCTGTAAAGATCAGCACACGTTTGATACCTAATGGAACAGTGGAAGCTGATTTGTGAATGGAGGGCGGAGCCGGAGAAGGTGATGCACACGTGTAGGGAATCTGACTAATGAGTATTCTGTGTTGCAGCGAGCTGGGGCGAGGATAAGAGTGAGAGAGACGAGTGCCTCGGGAGAGAGAGAGCCCGATTCAGCACAGAGCCGTGTGCGGGCGAATGTATGTGTATGTGGAACTTAAATAGACTGCTGGAAGCGGAAGAGAATAAAAACGAGTGAGAATAAAACACCCCGGAGTTGTTCTAAGCCCGCCTCCTGCTTCCTCGTTTTCGCCCAAACCCAGAATGTGGTGACTTCACTGTCCACATTCCAAAGTAAATCCATGGTCTTTTTTTTCCCCCCAAGTTATTTTTGGTTACAAATTAAAATGAGGCTAAGAATACATAGCTTAATAAAATAATTTATGAAATAAAAGCAACTCTGTATACATTTATGCAAATGTTACTTAATGATAATGAGTTTTATAGTCCAAATGCTGCAATGCTTTAAGTAGGGATGCAATTGGGTCACTTTTGGTCTACCATACACTAGGTCCAAAATGTTCTTCTGGCTTTGTCCTCTGTGCTCCCTCTCTCTCTCTCTCTCTCTCTCTCTCATTCTCTCTCTCTCTCTCTCCCATTTCCCTTCTTGCTTGAGCATGAAGAGCACCTCTGATTTGTGTTCACATCTTTGCACTCCTTAAACTCACCTTTCAGGAGAAACCCAGTACATGTAAGTGGCTATAGGCTGTCAGAACAAGTGTGTGTGAGAGAGATAGGAAGTGTGTGTTTGTGCATATGGTTATGGTGGTTTGAGGGAGAAGGTGTGTTCCCAAAAGCTATTAAAGTTTGATTCTGGCACTCCCACACACTTTGAATAATTCAACCTGTCGTTCCTTTTCTTGGTTTTGAGTTCATGGCATCAGCTCTTCCTCCTTTCCTCACTTCTGTCTACTTCCTTCTCGCTTTCTCGCTCTCACTTTCTCTCTCTCTCTCATGCTTCCTATTTCCTTTCATCAGCTACCAATGTGTAGCTTAATACTAACATGATTGCACTATTAGTGACTGATTAAATTCTCCATGTGCATGGTATCACCTTTAGGCCCAGTTTGTGCTACTTGACTTTGTTGTGCAATTCCAGTGTTTTTTTGGCTTAAGGACACTAAGGGGCAGATGCAGCACAACTTAATTTGGCTGGAAAATGTGCTGGTAGTGCTTCTAAAGTTTTATTTACTAAAGCTGTAGCTAATTAAGCAAACCTACTAAAGTGATGGAAAAGGCCAACCATTTAAAGCAGAAGAAATTTTTATTAAATAAAGAATGTTGGGTCAGAACAAGATGGTGTGAAAGGCACTAATGCACCACTTTTTTGCATCTTCCCACATGAGCATAGAGGAAGTAAGGGAAGAAGCACACTTTGTGTGTTCAGACAGAATATGGTCTAATTATGCTTCTTTCTCCTTTCTCTTTGAGAATTATGCTTTGTTTTTTTTTGTGCTGAATTTGATTCTGCATTTATCATCGTTCTTCCTGTTCTTTAAAAAGAACACTTTTCACTTTTTTTCTCTGCAGACTAGGTCTTGATTAACCTTAATAGAGCTTTATGATTTATTCCTCAATTTGTCTGACTCTGTTTTGGTTCTCCCACAGTGGAAAAGATGTGTGTGTGTGTGTATGTGTGTGAGAGGAGGAGACTAAAGAGAATGAAAGGAGAGAAATGTGCAACAGAGCACGTCACAGAAAGGGAAGGAGTCACGGAAAGGGAAGGAGCAAAATGAAATGACACAAACAACAAAGACAGTCTGCACTTTCTCCACCTCTCTGACATCCTCTCTCTCCCTCTATCTGATGCTCTCTGTTATTTCTCAGGGACATGGCTGTTCTGCTGCCAGCATGCCTTCTCCTTAAATACCCCTCATTTTAAATATATCTGTTTTGCTGCCCATTTCTTTTCTTGCATTTATCGGCATAAGCTGTCCCCAAACTAAAAAAAAGAGCTTTTGTAGACACTTAATGACCAGGTTTATATATAAAACATTATAATCTCACATTAATTATAAACACCTTATTGTGTACTGACAAATGAGTAAAAAAAAAAGGAAAAAAAAGCAACATGCCTGAAGTAGAATCGTGATCTGTTCATGGTTGAACAGGGAAATGCAAGAGATAGAATTGACATTTGCCCTTGGTAGGATATACTCCTGTTAGAAACAGGACATACCTGTTGTAGAACTAGGACCTGAAACAAGACAGCAGACCTCTTATTTATCTCTTTACTTACAGGTATCAGGACATGCCTATGAACATGGTTTTGGTAAAATCAGTAAAATAATGACATTCCCCTAGAATCTGGACCTATGCATGGTTAAATATGGACATGCAAGGGGTAGAATCAGAATATGCCCCTGGTATAATCAGGACATATCTTCAATATAATTGGGAACCTGCCCATGGTTAATAATCTGGACATGCTTGGAGTAGAACCAGGACATGCCTGTGGTAGAATCTGGACCTGTCCATGATTTAATAGGGGCATGCTTTGGTATAATAAGGATCTGTCCATGGTTTAACAGAGACATGTCCAGGGCTAAAAAAAAGGCAACGTGCCTGGGGTAGAACCATGACCATAAACCATTTAATAGAATTTGGAAAGCTTTTGGTCTGCTTCCATAAATACACATATTCACATACACTGATCAGCCATAACATTAAAACCACAGACAGGTGAAGTGATAATAACATTGATTATTTCGTTACAGTGGCACCTGTCCAGGGCTAGCATATATTAGACAGCAAGTGAACAGTCAGTTCTCGAAGCTGATGTGTTGGAAGAAGGAAAAAAATGGCAAGCGTAAGGATTTGCGTGACTTTGACAATGGCCAAATTGTGATAGCTAGACGACTGGGTCAGTGCATCTCCAAAATGGCAGGTCTTGTGGGGTGTGCCCGGTATGCGGTGGTTAGTACCTACCAAGAGTGGTCCAAGGAAGGACAGCTGGTGAATCGATGACAGGCCCATGGGTGCCTAAGGCACTTTGATGCATGTCGGGAGTGAAGGCTAGCCCATCTGGCACAATCCCACAGAAAAGCTACTGTAGCACAAATTGCTGAAAAAGTTAATGCTGGCTGTGGTAGAAAGGTGTCGGAACACAGTGCATCACAGCTTGCTGCGTATGGGGCTGTGCAGCCGCAGACTGGTCAGAGCGCCCATGCTGACACTTACAGTGGGCATGTGAGAATCAGAACTGGACCGTAGAACAATGAAAGAAAGTGACCTGGTTTGATGAATCATGTTTTCTTTTTCATCATGTGGATGGCCGGGTGCGTGTGCGTTACTTACCTGGGGAAGAGATGGCACCAGGATGCATTATGGGAAGAAGGCATGCCATCTGAGGAAGTTTGATGGCCTGGGCAATGTTCTGCTGGGAAATCTTGGGTCCTGGAATTCATGTGGATGTTACTTTGACACGTACCACCTACTTAAACATTATTGCAGACCAAGTACACCTCTTCATGGCAATAGTATTCCGTAATGGCAATGACCTCTTTCAGCAGGATAATGCACCATGGCACACTGCAAAAATTGTTCAGGAATGGTTTGAGGAACGTTACAGAGAGCAGCTCAGGGTGTTGACCTGGCCTCCAAATTCCCCAGATCTCAATCTGATTGAGCATGTGTGGGATGTGCTGGACAAACAAGTCCGATCCAAAGTGGAGGCCTCACTTTGATGTATTATTGAGCCCTGCTCCATGTCCTCCTTTTCCCTCTCCTCTTTCTTCCCTCCCTTTCCCTGGAGAGAATGGAGGGATGAGATCAGCAGGGAAGAGGAACTATAAGATAGAAATAAATAATGAGAGAGAGAGGGCCATTTTTGGTGTTCTTCATCAAGCGTAGAGATGTGTAGAGATACTGAATTCATTTGTGAGAAGTATACAGGAATCGCATCGCTATGCCTAGTTCACAGTGACACTAATCAATTGTGTTTCAGGGGTTATCTGGTGTATAGGAGGGAACGAAAACAGATCTGTCTCTGTAACTTTGTGTTCTTTTCAATTTTTCCGGTCCACGGTGAGGTTCCAGGTTAACATGCAGAATGCCTATGGAGATTCATGCTCAAGCTGAGATAACAGTGTATGCCATTTACAGAGGGACATGTAGAGAAGAATGGATATAGGCAGAGACATTAGAAGAGAGAAGGACAGATGGAGAACATGCAGAAAAATGGAGAGACAGACAGAAAGAAAGAAAGAAAGAAAGAGAAGTCCAAATGCAATAAGAGAACAGAAGTGGGAGACAGAAGGATAGAGAGATGATAAGAAGGAAAGGAAGAAGCAGAAAGAGAAATGAGAGACAGAACAAAATATAGACAAAGACAGACAGATAGAGATTGTGTTTTCACATTATATCTACATGTGAGAGTGCAGACAGATTTAGAGTTGATAGAATGTTGGAGAAAATGTGTCTGCGATTATTTACATCAGAAATTGGACATCGAATTTATCTCTGCAACTATCGGTGCTGCTCGCACGAACCCAATCTCATGTACAATTTGTAAGAATTGTAACAAGCAGGGGCGAGTTTATTGGGTTTCTTATAAATGAATTGATTTAAAAAAAATCTACAGCTGCTCACCTGCCCCTTGTGTTAACTACAACCAATCACAACATCTCATATCAATCTGTGAATTCTTAGTTATTAGACTGTATCTAACGGAACTTTTTTTCTTTTTCGTTCACTCATTCGTCTGTCTGGCACTCTGTGCATCTCCTCTGTGTCTCATGCTGCAGCTGTAAACTTTCACTCACCATGGTGCAGGAAATCCAACAGACTATCTCTCTCTGTCTCGCTCTCCCTCTCTCTCTCTCTCTCTCTCTCTCTCTCTCTCTCTCTCTCTCTCACACACACACACACACACATACAAAACACAACACAGTAGATACGCTCTCCGATTTTATACGCCATCCTGATGTTCCAATCCTGCATGAGAAACAGTGTGTGAGATGTGTTTGGGTGCATTTTTCTAGTGATTGCATTCCATGCGTGTTATCTAACAAAACCAAAGATGAATGGTGTGTGTGTTTGTGTGTGTGTGTGTGTGTGAGAGAGAGAGAGTTTAGTCATGTGTACGTACTGTACATGCAGTACAAAATTACACATGGCTACATATGATCACTAAGCAGTAGTCAGCCCTGGTATCCTTGGCAAGACAAGACAGGTGTTACGGTTTTAACTGTGTGAAAAAACACAAGGTGAAAATAAGAGTAAATCTTTTGAGAGTAAACTGGTAACTTGGTGTAAATTTTTTTAGTAAATTATAGATAAATCTATAGGTAAATCCAGGAGATATCAAGATAGCTTTAAACAAAATACAACATACAAGGTCAAGATAATAGTGAGACTTTTTAACAGTGTACCTAGTAAACTTGGTAAGTCATAGTAGTTGATAGTAGTCATAGATATTTTGATATACCAAAAATCATTATAATACTGTACTTTATTTATTTTTTTAATTATTTCCAGTTCCATTTGTAAATATACTTTTAAAAATGCTTAAATGACTGTGCTTAGTATTTCATAGATTAATAGACTTGCCTTAAAGCCCTTAAAACTACACTGTAAATTATTGCACTTAGCATTAGCATGTCAGTAGAAAAGACAGAGTTTACATTTCCAGCTGTATTTTGTCTGAGGTTGTCTGGATAGACAAAAACGAGTGAGAGCCAATGTCTGTGAAAAAAAAAACAGTCTCAAGTTCTCCAAGACCGCAAAACATGCTACTGATTTCCTTACAGAATTGTGCCTATGAGAATTGCTGCAGTTTTAAGGGCACATGCTCAGAAATATCTTAAATACAATCTTAAATATCTTAAATACAGTTTCAGAAGGTTCACCTTTTTATAGCAGCCATGGCGACAGCTTTGTACACTCTTGGCATTTATTTCTCGGGAGCTTCATGAGGAGAACAGCTGCATTTCCAGCAGGCTGGAAGAAATTCTCGCATGCTGAGCACTTGTCGACTGCTTTTTCTAAACGAAACACACTTGTTGGTGAAACCTACAAACTAGTGTGTCCAAACTTTTGATTGGTGCTGTACCTGATTGCTTGTTTGCGATACACCTGTTTAGTAGTCTGTTGCACTTTTTCTGACCTTCAGAACATCATATGGGTTTTTTGAGGAGTGGGAAGTGTATGGATTATGTAAGGTAATGGATCAGGTCTTTTACGTGTTGAATCGTATGGAAATGATTGCAGCCCTTTGAACAGTCACCTGATTCACTTTGATCTTCTGTACTGTCAGTTAATACAAAATGCCTTTTGTACCAGAAAAACGCACCATCACAACAACATTCAACACGTCAGGACTCTATAGGCTTCGTCAAAAAGATGCTGCATTTGTCTACCCAGGTATCGCATCAACAGTCCATTTTCTTGTCCCTTGCTAACAACTTTGCGATCTGATAACGTTTTGTAGCCTGATAAGTGCATTCAGGGATTTGTTTGCTTGCATGATTCTCCCCATTCTCTTTTTTTCATCCACTGTATCTCTAATGACTGGATGTTTTTTAAGTGATGTGAAGTGAAGTGACTTTGTGGCCACGTATGGTGACCCATACTCGGAATTTGTGCTCTGCATTTAACCCATCCAAGTGCACACACACACACACAC